>BLJB01000274.1:1328-58798 GCA_013423325.1 Usnea hakonensis | reverse complement strand
AAAAAAAAAAAAAAAAAAAAAAAAAAAAAAAAAAGTTTTAATATTGTCATATAGCTAGCCGTCGTCCACCCTATAAATCTCGGCTCTTTAGGTTACTCGATCAACCAGATTCAATAAACATCGAAGAGGTACGACGTTCCAAAACCATCGAGTGTCGCAGACCAGTAACATGTCTACCGAGAAGGACAAGTCGAAAGTACACAAGCTTTCGTTGAAGGGTTCGATTCTAGCATTTCCCTTGTCTCTTGCCATTGTTGACCGGTATACTAGGATCTTCGAAGCTCATTGCCGAATTTGTTAGTCATATATCTGCTTGTAAATGACCATGCTAATGCTCAATAGTTCGAATACTCTATAAATGCCATCTTGTAAGCTACCAAGATAGAAAGTGACTGCTCCGACGCCTTACAAATATTAGATTTCAACGCGGAGTGTATCCTGCAGAAGATTTCACTGCGTGAGTTTTCGTACCATGTCTTCATGGATGTGCTCCTAATGTGTCGGCCAAGGGTCAAAAAGTATGGGCTCAATATGCTTGTCACTTCGGACGACCAGGTCAAAGCCTACATCAAGAAAATCATGTCCCAGCTCAACAAATGGATGACAGGCGGCAAGATCTCCAAGCTGGTGGTCGTAATCACTAGCAAGGAGACTGGCGAACATGTCGAGCGATGGCAGTTCGACGTGCAGATATTCAACAGGCCTTCGAAAAAGGCGGCTTCCAAAGACACCTCAAAGCCGCCGGATAAGGAGAATGCCGCTCCGATGCAAGCACTTCCTCCCCTTCTAACGGTACCATCTATCCTCCTAATCTTAAAACCAGGGACGCCCCTGAGCCACCCCCTGAGAAGACGGAGAAGGAGATTCAGAGTGAAATCCAATCCATTTTCCGCCAAATCACGGCTTCTGTAACCTTCCTACCGCAGCTCGATGCGGGCAATTGCACCTTTAATGTCCTAGTCTACGCAGATGCCGACTCGGAAGTGCCGATGGAATGGGGAGATAGCGACGCAAAGGAGATAGAGAACGGGGAGAAGGTTCAGCTGAGGAGCTTTAGCACAAGTAATCATCGCGTGGATACCCTCGTTAGTTATAGGTAGGTCACGATGCCGGTTCTTGGATGTGCGTGGTTGGAACAGTGGACTCACCTTGCAGCAGGCTTGCGGATTGAGAAATCACAGCAGAACAGCGGGGGGTTCGAATTATGGAGAGACCACATCTTCGGATTTATTGAGCAAGTATTGTGGAGGATATCCTCTCAGATATAATGAAGATAAATAAACATTGAATGGCCACCTTTTCGGGCTGGGATACCTAAATATATTCCCATTCCTAACCTTCGTTGATGTCAAGAAGAGGAGAACTTGATCGTCATTCAATAAATTTGATCTCAGAAGTCACCATTCACACGGACATATTTCTGTTTTACGTCATGTGACTAAGTACAAGGCCTAGAAAGTATCACACAGCCATGTTGCACCTTACATCACAGCCATACCTAGCCTTCTGCTATTCTATTTGGGATAGGGTCTGCAAGGGAGTTTACCTGTAGAAGCGTCGTGTCAACAAGGACGATTTCGTCAATTCGGCGCGTTAAACAGACAACTGGGAGAAGACAAAATCTTGCTTAAAGACCTTGATAATATCGAATCCAGGTATGATACATCACTGCTAGACCCCATTCCTCCAGCAACGCCCAGCCAGCCTTCACGAGTGACAGCCAGCAAACAAATAATCCCCAGATACCAAGAGCACGAAGGAAACACACAAAAGACAATAGAGAGCTTCG
Source organism: Usnea hakonensis (assembly GCA_013423325.1). Classification (NCBI taxonomy): domain Eukaryota; kingdom Fungi; phylum Ascomycota; class Lecanoromycetes; order Lecanorales; family Parmeliaceae; genus Usnea; species Usnea hakonensis. The sequence goes on along the minus strand of BLJB01000274.1, from coordinate 57,009 downwards.
GATATCTTTGCTAGCAGAGAGTTCGCCGCGTAGTTGTAAGACTGTAGCGCAGCGACTCAGATCACACAACTCCTTGCATGTGGCATTTCCTTTTACCACCCTATTCATGACGAGTCCGGACGACAGAGAAACACAGAATCAGAAACCTATGCGGCAGCTGCGGCTGGTGTTTCGGTCTTCTTGGGCGTCGTCGTCTTGGGTTTCTTAGGTGTCGCGGCCTTCTTTACTTTGGGTGCGGCGGCCTTTTTCTTTTGCACGGCGCCAGCTGTCTTGGCGGGTCCCTTGGTCACACGACCTGAAGCTGTCTTGGCGGAGACCTTGGACTCTTCGACGACGGCGGGGGCCTGATTTGAGTAGTCAGTGTATGCAAGAGAACGACTGCAGCAAGATCACGGCATACCATGGCAGGTGTTTTCTTTGCACGTTTAGTAGAGGTGTTAGCTTTCGCTTTGGGTGCCGCCTTTGTCTTTGTTGCCTTGGCGGCAGAAGCTTTCTTCGGCGCGGCTTTGGTAGCAGCAGTCTTCGTATCTGTCTTCTTCGGTCTACCTGCTGTCTTGGTACCTGCAGGTTTGGCTGCTTTGGTAGCCTTCTACGAAACAGTCAGCCAGGCTTTTAACAAAATATGGGCGCCAACAGACGTACCTTGGCAGCTGGTTTCTTTTCCTTGGTGGAGGCGGCGGCAGGTTTGGCGGCGGGTTCCTTCTTAGCTAGCTTCACAGTGCCGGATGGACCTGTGCGGGATTAGCTATGAGCTTTCTGACATGTGAGCAATGTAAGGAGCAGATTATCGGGTTTGAAGGGAAGCGACGACGACGATAGATGCGATGAGACCGCGTATCGGGAAACAGCAGCCACCATCGCGACAAATAACAGACGATGACATGTAAAGACTGCAAGCTAGTACGTGAATGTCATATGGTCTTTGCCAAATTTGACGTACCCTTTGGTTGTGCGAAGTCACCCTTTTCAACACCTGATTTGATCGCTTTGTTGAATTGGGTATCGAAGACGGCGTCTGAGGATGCAAGGTTCTTATGATTGGCCTTGAGATACTTCTTGAGTGAAGGCCGGCTGTGTGCGAGGACTCGGTCAGCCAGATTGCCATCAAAGATAACGCGTGCCAAGAAGTAAACAAAGCAACATTAATTGCTGTCCGCAGCAAAATTTGACTTACCTGCTGCCATTGCGTTCCTTGAGCTGCAGGTATAGAAGACGCGTCAGCTTTGTTTAGTCTAATGCAGTGATAGGGTGCGTTGTGGTAGGGATGTTTCATGGTGGCGTAGTGCAAAGGATGCCTCGAGAGGCCACATTGAATGCGCCCGGCAGAGTAGACTCACAGCAAGGATAGCTTCCTTGATCATATCTGGTAGAAGAGGTCAGCAGAGGTACGCGACCAAGGAAAACCCGTCGCTGGACTGATGCGACAGCATGGTGGAGGTTAAAAATGAGGGTCGAGCGTACCTTTGTAGGAAGCATGAGGGGCGGCAGCAGCGGTCTTTGCGGGCTTCGCAGCAGTTGCTTTCTTGGGAGGCATTATGGATGATGGATATGAATTTGAAGGCGGATTGGTAAGCTTTCGAATGATGTATTGGATGTCAAGTTTGGAAGTGGTTGCTGAGTGGGAATTTTGAAAGGCGCAGAGTCGTTCGAGTATCGGCGAAAGAGGTGCGGGGCCACCTCTCTTTATAAACAAATGCGGATCACGGATCACGCCTTGGCGCAGCAAATAGCGGTTAGCGCCTGATTTAAATGCAAAATCGAAAATGATTAACACCTCATTCTTTGTTATTTTCTTTCCGCTTTATCAACATGAACTTCTCACAGCTCATCGATGTCAGGTTTCAAATAAGTAGAGTGGTCATTATCATTCATTCATTCATTAGAGAGAGCAGCAGTGTGACTACGCTGCAAGTAGAGGACTTCGGAAAGACGATGTGATGATTAATTCTCGCTTAACATATTTTGCAAATCCCGGTGATTTATTTTTATTTCCAGTCGAATTGTCGCACTGATATAAAATCCATCATCTAAGAGCGACTTCTCTCATGTCATGCTCCTTTATTCCCTGACACATGATCGGAAGCCACTATCAGATCATGAGGAGCTGTATCGTGGGTGCATTTCCTTTTCTTATCTATAGTAAGATGCATGAGCAACTAGCTGAGTCGTTGGCTGCACCTCAAGCTGTCTCGTGAGATCAGATTAGGCTGAAGCGATAGCTTTTCAAAAAATAATGTCCTCCCAGCAACTGCACCTTTTGTGTTAAGAATACTCGCCAGTTTCTTTTCCGCAGTTGACCTGTTTCATCTTATCTGAGTCACCACAAGGCTTCACGCTTGGCTTCATATGTAAACCCTCTGTTCCTTTGGTCAGTCCACGATATAGGCACTGCCTGGTCTCGAATCTCTCCTCAAGCTCTCTAATAAGTGTCTTCCCAATCACATTGCTCAAGTGCCCTTTTACTTCCGTTCCGCGTATACATCCTGTTAGCAAAACCGCGGAATTGCCATTCTGACTGGTGCATCGAACGGCGCCAGTCGTGCGCTCGCGGAGATTCACCCTCCACCACACAATGCGAAAACTACAAAGCAGCGAGCTCTCATCGAGCCGCTACAACCCATCCTCGCCAAGACCGTAAAATCTCCGCCACCAGATGGCGCCTGCGTATCATCCAAAGGCACAGAGCATCTCTCCCCAAAAAATAATATCAACCCACACATCCTGGACATGAAAAACGTCCCTGCTTCAAATCCAACGGCACCGAAGCCGGCAATGTACTATTCAATGAAGCGACAAAACGACGACAGCATCATCAGCCTAAGCGTGTTATACATCCATCCCAGACTTCAACGCCATAGGTAACGGATAAAACGCTAGTCTCCATGCACAGAGCCTCACTCCCAATGAGACAAAGCGCCATTCTATAAGCACTTTACTGCTTGACAGGCAGTCCCTTTCGATGCGTTTCCATCTATGGCCATCGTCCCATGCGGTAAGAGATCTTGTTCTCATCTCCGGCCTTTTCTCTAGGCTCTTCGCCGGCTCTCTTCACAAAGGAGGTACGTAGTGTCTTCAGGAACATAGATATCGGAAGGGGGCGGAAGCGTTTGTGGAATATTGCGGGCTTGGATGAATTTTTTTGTTGGGTCAATTGAACACCGAGCGACGGGTCAAGAGGGTTGGAAGCGATGAGCTATGATTTTGTACGTACATAGCGGTTTCTATCAAAAGGATTGATGTAGAATCACAAGGCTTTTGGCAGAGCTGAGCACGCAGGCTTAAGCGAATTCAAGCAAATAATCTTCCCACCACTGAACGGACTATCTATACCGAAGCCATCATGCAATGCTCATGTTGACGCCTTAACACGCCTCGCTTTGCTTGCTGGTATAAACGGTAAATGTGACGACACCTCAACAGAAGCCCGTGCCCTCTTCCGTGCTCAAGCAGTCCCTCGTGGTTTCGATTTCGCATCCTTTTTCTCCTTCTTCTCCAACTTTTGTTTCTTCTTCGAAGCCTCCTTCTTTTCCTCATTCTTTCTCTTCAGGCCAGCCACCTCCTCCTGTGTCTTCTGCACTGGCTTGAAGAACCCCTCCAAGCGCGCCTGCTGGGACGTCTTCAGGTTCTTCGTCAGCTTCGCCGCAGCGTTTCGGACTCTGTCTTCGCTGAAGCCCTTCTCTGTCACGAGGAATGTGACGAGTCCTTCCACGTCTGGAGCGTTCCATTTGAAATCGCAGTCGGGATGGTCAGCTGCGCGGACATCAGGTGAGAAGAAAAGATCACGGGCGTCTTCGAATGGCCAGTCTTCCGGCAGGACGAATTTCTTGCCTTTGGGATCGTTCTTTATGAAGTCGACAACCTTTTCCAGAGTACCGTGTTCGCGGATGAGATTGAGCGCCGTGGATGGGCCGACCTTGGGAATCGGGTCGACATAATCGCAACCTAGAAGGATACAGAGGTCGACAAATTGCTTTCGGTCCATGGCGAGGCCCGCAAGGACACGATCGAGATGGATCTCAAGGATGGGTTCTTTGCGCTGTTCGCTGAATGTCAGATGACGTAGTAGGATTGGCGAGTCGAAGCAAAGAGTATCCATATCCTCCGAGGCAGCGGCATACACTTTGCCCGCTCTTGCTAGTACCGCGCATTGGGCTTCCGCCTCGGTTGGCGCTACGATATATGGGACCCCCATAAGTGTAAGGAGTCGTTTGCATTCATCGTTGTGTTCTCGAGTGACTCTGACCGTTCGCCGGGAGAACTTTTCGACTTCTTCTGCAGTACCTGTCTCCTTGGCTTCTTCGTGGGCTTCTGTAGCTTCCGATTTCCGCGCAAAGCGCTTTGCTAACTCGCCCGACTTGAGCTTCGGTGGAGCGCCATCGAAGACGTAGAGTGGTTTGATGCCGCTGTCAACTATGCGCAATGTACGATAGAACATGCCCATCAAATGTGAGGTCGTCTCACCGCTCTCGTTCATGAGTTGCTGGCCTTCTGAGCGTACAGCTATGAGGAAGCTGTATATGCTCATTGAACTGCGATGATGTGTCAATTGCTTCTGCGGATGAAGGTGGAAGGATGTCTTCGTACGCATCCTAGTAAAGTTAGTATCTCCATGTAAGATTTGATAAAGAAGGTGAAGTTACAATGGCTACCTTCCTACCGAAGTGGTTCTTGATTTCACCCTGCTTGATAGCATCTGGGGCGTGTTCATGGATGATTGAGGCGAGCTCTGGAAGACGTTAACGACTGTCCACACCCATGTAATATCTTATGATAACTCTTACGTTTGATCCCCATGTCGGCGGTTGTACTTAGAAATTATTTCAGTGTAGGGAATATGAATTGGGCTGAGGGGGGGAGGACGTGACGTTCACGCGTTCTAGTGAATCAATTCCTTCACATCTTTAAGAACTATTGAAGAGTTACCCTCCACATCTCCACAGTAATTTGACTATCTTTGCAATTGAGAGAAGTGAATCTTCCAGTCTTGCTCTATTGAGGTACTTATTAACAGAAACTTGTAGAGTACTTTGTCGCGACCCTTAAATACCACGGTGACCTCATGCCTCGGCCTCGGTTCCGGCTCGGGATGTGGAGTAAAGGTACCTTACTCATACTCATACGAGTAAAGAGTACATAGAAGAAGTCCAATTCCTGCAAGTGAACTTATTCTCCCTTCTTTCCTTTCCCTTGTCATCCTGTCATTTTTCGCATATTTTCATAATGATCAGGCATGCTCTACGAAGACATCTGGTTAATGTCGCCAGGACTCCAACAATCACGAAACGGTACGCTCATGCTCCTGTAGCACTTAATTGGGAGGATCCACTGGATTCTGCCTCTCTTTTTACTGAAGAGGAATTGGCAATTCAGGAGACCGCAAACTCGTATTGTCAAGAGCGAATGCTTCCACGGGTCCTCGGTACGCAATTATTGCTGCACATAGCACTACAATAGGCGCTCATGGAGATTTCTAGACGCCTACAGAAACGAACAGTATGATAGAAAGATTTTGGAAGAGATGGGCGAGCTGGGCCTCCTCGGCGCAACAATCAAGGGTTACGACTGTGCCGGCGTCAGCAGCGTTGCCTCGGGCCTCATTACCAGAGAGGTGGAACGCGTAGACTCTGGCTACCGCTCTGGGATGTCGGTCCAAAGCTCTCTGCTCATGGGTGGTATAGACGAGTTTGGGACGAAAGAACAAAAAGACAGGTTCCTGCCTGGCATGGCTAAGGGAAAGATACTGGGCTGTTTTGGCCTGACGGAACCTAATCATGGCTCGGATCCCGGGTCAATGGAGACCACTGCCAAACCACATCCCTCGAAGGAGGGGTACTTGTCGTTGTCAGGCTCAAAGACATGGATCACAAATTCCCCAATAGCAGAAGTCATGCTTGTTTGGGCCAAGTTGCAAAGCACTGGTAAAATACGGGGCTTTTTGATTGAACGTGATCAATGCCCTCCGGGTACGCTAGAGACTCCCTCTTTGAAGAATAAGAATGGTCTTCGAGCTTCCATTACCGGCATGATACAATTGGATGAATGTCCCGTCCCGGAAGCAAATATGTTTCCAGAAATTGAGGGTCTGAAAGGGCCCTTCAGTTGTCTCAATTCGGCCAGATATGGAATTGCATGGGGTGTGATGGGGGCGCTCGAAGACTGTATCGCTAGAACAAGGACGTACGCTCTGGAACGGAGACAATTCAAGAATAATCCTATCGCAAAGTATCAACTCGTGCAGAAGAAGCTTTCGGATGCTGTCACGGATGCTTCATATGGGATCTTAGCTGCAATTCAGGTTGGACGTCTCAAAGATGAGGGGAGATTGGCTCCAGAGATGGTTTCGATGATTAAAAGGCAGAATTGTGACCGTGCTCTGATCAATGCTAGAACGTGAGTATACCGACTATTTCAAATCAGTCATACCTGACACTGCAATAGATTACAGGAGGTCTTTGGCGGCAACGCAGTCAGTGACGAGTACGGGATTGGAAGACATGTCGCCAATCTCTTTGTGACGCAGACTTATGGTAAAGCTTTGCACTTCTTGATCCAACTGCTTTGCTAACCCCGCTCAGAGGGCCAATCGGATATCCACTCATTGATCTTGGGTAGAGCTATCACCGGTATCCAAGCCTTTGTATAGAGTCTATTTCTCATTTAGTATCATGTACATACTGGTCTTAGTACATATTGGTTGTAGTCACTGTCCACAATATGCCGGTGGTACTCTCCCCAATCCAGCTTCTATGGTCCCGTGACAAGCTGCTGTGGATGGATAATATCACGAACTTGAGCGCAAATTGCGAGCGTGATAATGATGGCCACCCGGCTGACAGAAAGGAATACCCTGAATGAAACAAAGTCAAAGATACGAGACAGCACCAATACTTCCGCCGCAAAATCCGCTTCCATTTCCCAAGAGATAGCGTCGATTAGACCGGCAATGCTCACTTTCAGGCTTCCATAGCAAATGTCAAGAGCCATCAGATCTCTCTTGGCTTTCCACTTACCTCGCGCGTTGGCCGTCACATTGGCCTAGAGTTCGCTTGTTTGGCGGAAGGCAATATACGATGAGAAAATGATGTCCAAGGAATCCCAGTTTAATCTGAAGCCCGTCGTTGCGATGTCCGTGAGGAGACTGCGTTCAGAGATGGGAAAATTGCATCCAGCCTCTGGACGGAGCGAGCAGGTGCTTAGGGGTAGCTGTTTCTCAATGCCATTGTTGATTTATCGCAATTTTGATCTAGGTCTCTGCTCTCAAGTCCACCACTTTTGGTGATAGATCTAAGATTGCTCGTCATGGTCAGAGGTGGGTCCGAGCGCCAGGACATTGGTAGAAAGCTCTTTCTCGAGCTGAGCAAGCACCTGTGTTACAGTGTAAATTTTCACAAAAGCGATTAGCAAAGCTAGTATCACAGACGTGTGAATACGGCATACTGGTCGAAGGAGTCGGCCATGACATTAATCAAACTACCTCCGTCTTACATTCCTGTCTTCGACCACTACTGCCGTGAAAGCCGCCGGCGTCCTAGATGTGATAACTTCATTGGTTGAAATGGCCAGAAATACTGCCGGTACGCACTCAGCCGATTGGCTAATTTTGTGCATACTGCATAAACAAGGTTGCAAATTGCATCCGAGTCAGGATAGAGAGGAAATAGGCGGAACGTTGAACGCAGTGAGAAAGCAATTGGTGGAAGATGTGATAGTGTTGACAATGGACATGCGAGCGCGCGGAGGTGAAAGTGGTTGAAAGCCAATCACGAGGAATGTGTTGAGGCCCAAAAAACGGAGGTGCATCAGGCGTACTTGCAGCCTTCAGGCTGTGAAGGCTGTGTAAGTAGCTATAGAAAGGGGGAGGAGTGTCGCAAAGTAGGTAAGGTAGATTAGAAGCGAAATAATAATAATAATAATCATCATCATCATCACTTCTAAAGTCTATTACTCCATTCTGCCAGGATAAAGAACTCTTAACTATTATGTGTCACAGAAGTCAAAGAGTTTGCTGCACCCAAATTCTTAGCGCCCGGACGTAACGGGTTTAAAGTCGCGTTATTCGCGTTGTTCATTCAGGCAAACAACTTTCAAGGCGACCCTGACTGCTGTCCTCGAGCCTTGACTCCTGCTTCTCATCTTCCCCCGAAATCAAGACTGAACGAACAACTAGACATTCAAAATGGTATTTGGGGTTTCAAATTCATTCAAAAGGTGCGTGCTAACCACCACTATATATACGCGAGTACACGTCTACTGAAAGCTAAACCTCTACCAGAGGCACTATAAAGACCTATTCCAGGCAGCGAGCCCGCCTCGAGACCAGCGGTGATGCTGAGCGTCCTCGGAAGAAGATCAAGATGGACGTGACCGGCACCGTCATAGAAGAGAATTTCAACAGTCGTTCGAATGGAGGGGAGCCAGCCGAAGACCATCTCCTCGAAGAAGGAAGCGCCGCCACCAAAGCACACAGTGTCACTGGAGAGGACTCTTCTCGGGAAGAGCCGGCTTCTTCTGTCACAGCACCCTCAAGTCCGGCAGCAGCAGAGAACGCCTTGTTCTCTTCGGACGCGCTGCTAGACGAGTCAGAACTTTCATCCGCGCCTTCATCTCCGCCCCGTCTTCCATCGCCTGTCCCAGCCTCCCGGAAGCCTACTTTCTCTTTCCTTAAGCGCAAACGCCCTGCACTCGACGAGAGCCCTGCGGGCGAACCACTTTCAGACATAACACCTAATGCTCGCAAGCTGCCGCGGCTAGCGAAAAAACCATTGACGCAAATGCAGATTGACCTGGGTGGTGAAGTGAGGAAAACGTGCCGAACATGCGCGATGGAATATATTCCATCTGTCAGAGAGGATGTGGCGTTGCACAGCAAGTTTTGCGCAATGAATCTGGGAGGCGTGGACATGGGAAAGGGGTTTGTGAGGGACGATAGCGTGAAAAGAATCAGGTCAGAGAGGGCGAAAGAAGATGAAAGGGAAATGGTCGTGACGGTAGATCGGAAAAGCTCTATAGCGGCGAAGAATAGGACCAGGAAAGTGTTGGATGTCGTGAATGCCGAGCTGTCCGCCACCGACATTGATGATGAGTACCTGTGGGGCGCCTTGAATCCCGAGCAAAAGGTTATTGAAACACGGAAAAGCAGCATTGAAGGCGGAGACAGAAGAGGGGAGCGCTTCAAAGCATTCCTCTATTTAGTGCATGATAAGTGCGTTGGCTTCTGCTTGGCTGAGAAGATCAGCAGCGCATTTGGGGTGGTCGACGAGCGGGCTGCGGGAGAAGATGGCACCAAAGTTATGGCGACATCCAAGAGCTCATCCATATCGGTATCGGCCTCAGCGGATATCGCTCTGCTTGGTATTTCCCGAATCTGGATTTCAAAAACATACCGTGGGAAAGGGTTGGCCTTGGATCTGTTGGAGTGTGCAAGAAACAATTTCTTCTACGGTGTTGAAGCGCCGAAAGACCTTGTGGCCTTTAGCCAGCCAACAGAAAGTGGGGGCATGTTGGCGAGAAGGTGGTTTGGGGCAGAGACGAAATGGCTTGTGTATCGAGGAGACGATTAGGACGTCAGCTGGGCTATCGTACAACAATGGAGCTTTCGATTCTGGTAATTTCAGAGCCCAAACCTTGGCTTTGGTTCATTCAGAAGACACTCGAGTGCGTGGGAAATGCGGATAGAAGCTGCATCAGCTGCTAGATGGTAGAAGGCAGAGCACAAGAAGTTCTCGTTCAAATCGGTAGACGGAACTCGATGAATCATGCCGGCATTGGGGAGAGCCATGGAGGTATGGACAGAGAACCGAGCTGCTGGTACATTCGAATTGCGCACAGTAACCGATACATATGGTCCATTTCTAGCGGCAGATACGACTCTTCCGTTCGCCTCGGGGGATTTAATCGTAGGAGATCTTCCCACCTCTTCAGCTGAGAATCATCGACATTCGCCCAGGTAAGATTGTGTACAAGGGACGAAGCAAAGAAGCAAGTTGCGACACGAACATCGTCGAGTCTCAATAATTCTTCAAGAAGATATTCAATGAAGGAGATTTGAAAGTTCGATGCCTGGAAGCTTATGCATAGTTGATCGATTCGTCCCGAAGAGTGTAGTAGTCTTCCAAGCTCGTTGATTGGATCTCTAAATTGCTGTACAATAGACATCCGTTCGGTTTCGGCAACCAGAAGGGAGCCTCCTCGTTTAGCGCAGCTGTCAGTCCAAGCCTTAAGGCCATTGTGAGCAGCAAATGATGTCAGTTTCATGAACATGTCGACACCTGCGAGATCTTCAAACGACGGGAGACTGATGTGGAATTTTCGGATATGATGAAAATTTGGGTGATTTTCTAAGATAGAGCAGGGAATTTTTGGATTCTGTGGATGTCGGTTCATCCTTACAATGGGAGATCTGGCCCACGAAACGAGCATGAAAGATTAAGGATGCTCGGGCAAGGATAATCACCTGGGTACCATCTGACTGGGGAGTCATTTCTCTGCTCTTCGGCATGGTACTCAGAGTAGGGCAGAACGAATTTGTATACTGATAAACGGGTCTCAGTAGCCAGTAGAAGAAAAGGAAAAGGCATGGCTGGAGGTTAAATGGGAGCGAAGTGGTCTGCTAAATATGTCAGTAGCTAAGGTAATGCTTTCTAAGATCTTGAGGCGGTGTGAGGTCTGTTGTTGTTCCTAGACTGGTAATATGCAGTTTTGATGAAATAGAATATGAAGCTGGTCCAGTCCCTGCATGATGACCTTGTTGATTGTTATCTGACCGAAAGTACGGAGTAAGTAGAGTAAAGTTTCAATGGTCAAATAAAACAGTTAGTAAGTAAACGGGAGCCTGGTTTACTCTAAGCTTTACAATACAGTACAATTAGCCTCGGAGACTTACTGCATAAACTCCGTCAATGCCAAGGCCCAGGAGATAGCGAGGGTACGCATTTGGAATTTCGGATGGCAAAGCTTGAAGTAAGTTGCTTGCTTATTCATATTGTAAGCTTTCTGATATCAGGAAGTCCAGAGGTACAGGACTGCCTCACGGCGGATCATGTACTCGTACTTGTCCTTGAAAATGTACTTGTATTTCCACCTAGACTTGCACTTGACGTCCTTATATTTGCCCTAATGACGACCACTTGTTTAAAGAATCGTTATGTCTGGCACCAACCCTTTCCGCCGTAACCCTGCCCAACAGACCTCATTCCCTTCATTGGGGCCTGTCCATAGTCCTGTCGAAAGTCATGACAGACCGGATCCTCGCATCCCATCCATAGATACAGGTAAAAACAGCTCCACGGCTCGAGGAAGTAGAGTCGTCCTTGATCTATGCGCCTACAGAATTGCTAACGTAAAACTACACTAGACCTACCACGGCCAATAAAGTCTAGGACCGGCAAAACTGTTCGAATTATATCTCCACATTCTGCAACATCCGACGGCGAGCATGGCATGCCGCACAGATTCTTTTCCCCTCCACCCATCCTTCCTCCCTCTTCACCATCAGATCTGCTATCTCCCCAAAGTATGGAAGATGACTCGCTAGAAGACCCTTTCAACGCGGAACCTGACGGAGCACGCGGTAACACGGACGATGAGAGCACGCAGCAGAATACCTTGACCAATTCAGGTTTTAGGTCAACTGATGGAGGCGCAAGTGTGACGCGTGCCAACCCGTTCAAGAAAACGCTCGCTAGTCTAGGTATAGACAGCAGGCCAGGTCCGCCGAGCTCGAGTAGCCAAGATCGTACGGCGGAAGCAGAGGTCAAGAATACACGACCGCATTATGATGTGGATGATTTTAAGAGGCTGTTGTTGACCGGTGAGACAAGTGTATCCGGAGCAAATGCGGGCACCTCAAATCCCGTCAGCTTCAGCCCAGTCCACGTTGGTGATAGCAGTAGCAACACAGATGCGTTCTCAATCTTAGAGCCCGTTTCTGGCCCCCTTCAAGAGTCACCGCGGACGTCCCATGAAATTTTACTGTCGGACGACGAGCAACAATCGATCGCAGAGCACTCACTGATCGCTTCTGAGAAAGTCAAGCCGTCCACTCCAAAGCATCGGCATGGCACGTTTGTCCAATCGAATGCTCCTCAAACGGTATCTTTCGATGACCCGACGCTATCGTACTCCGATTCTGCGTTGAGTGCGATGGCGCCAGTAGACCGATCCATGCCAGGGACCACAGATGTGGAAAAACCGCTACCACCTCTGCCTGTACCTTTCGATATCCAATCCTCAACGCTCAGACCTTTAGAGTCTACGAATCATGATCTTCAAGGCTCACTCTTTGAGAGCGAACGCGCACAGTCTACCAACCTTACACTGAAGCGCAGCCCACCAGCCCCTCCAGTTTTACGAAGACACAATCAGCTAAGGGCAAAGCCATTTACCAGCAGTACCGAGCGATCAACGCCAATCACAGAAGAAGGCCCAATTGGATTGACAGAGCTATCTCAACCTCCTCCAAGCGTAAATGCAAGAGCGCCCGCTCCACCTCCACCACGCCGTGCTGGTCTAGTCCGCGGAAACTCATCATCGTCGGTGTCCATGGGCACGTCATTCACCCCAGTATCTGGCCAAGCTAATACTCCTGATGTCGATGCACCATCTACCAGATCTCGACCGCCATCCACTCGAAGTCCCTCAGTGTCATCGGCTAAAAGATCGAATCAAACACAGTCAATCCCTGGATCCCCCGTCGTAGCGCCGCCACCGCCACCTAGAAGGAGGGGTTCAAGTCAAAGCAGCTACACGCCGTCACGTCTCAGCGGCCACTATACCGAACGTTTGAGAAGTGATTCTAGCGCCTCTTCTTCCATATCTCATCTTGCTATGGCACCACTTGGCCCCAGCGGCGCTGAAATCAAGGATGTCATGGCCGACTTATCGGCCTTACAGCGAGAAGTTGATGAGCTTCGGGGGAAGTTCAAGGATTGAAGTTCTACTATTTTATTGTACATACTCGGAAACTGCTGTCTCGAATATGGGGGCGTTTGATAGATATAAACGGGAAGAAGAAATCCTACAAGTCAAAGGCGTTGAGCGATGCCGCTGAGTCTATCATGTCTGCAATAAAAAGTATTCGCATCGCACATATTCAGTGGCGCCGTATATAGTGTTGCTATGTCTTGTGCTAGGCAAAGTTTTGACAACCTGATAAAAGGATAGAGAGACCCCTGCTATTGAGTGCCATGCGAGTACGTACACCCAAAAGTTGACAGGCCTGGTGGGCCTAGAGTGAAGGCGGCCGGCGGCCGAGGGCGGCGAAATGCATAGAGAACATACCCTAGATAACTCCCAAAATAAACTTTATATCGTAAAATAAGATTATAATTCCAGTATCCTTCGATAGCTCAGTTGGAAGAGCGCGGGACTGTAATTGATTGATGTCATCCTGAGGTCGCTGGTTCGATCCCGGCTCGAAGGACGTGAAAATCCTCATTTTTGAAATTTTTTTTCCCTCTGGTGCCTCAATTGTCATTTCGTACGCGTCATACTTGCGACAGTTGCGGTAAATACAGTAGTACTTTTAGTACTTTACCTTATCCTCCCAAGTGGTACCTTACTTTCCCATGCCAAGACATTGATTCGGAAAAACGGGTCCCGATGAGATTGACGCAAAGGCATTCAAAAACACTGGCCCAGTTCAATTCTGTCGCTACACTGTACACACTCATTGCTTCCTCAGATACTTCCATATCATTGCATTTGGTGTGGTGTCGGTTTTATCGCCAGAGTAGACTTTTCGCTGCGCCCTCTTGCGCTTGTCGTACGATTCCTAATCTTCGGAATCAGACATTGGAAGACAGGGGCAGGGGAAATTCTATTAAAGTAGAAGACATGCGAGCTCCATTCTTATTGCTAAGGTAGCCTGCAGGACGATCAGAGCAGCTCTCACTCCCAACGGATTGGGCATGCTGGGAGGGATCATTTCTGTTGGTGTCTGGGAACCACGATGCCATCAGTCCTCTCCAAGCACGTGAGTGAGCCTGTCCATCTGGAATCGAGCGACCATTCTGTATACGATCCGCCCCATCTTGGTCCCACAGAGACCTCATCCCACCCGACAATTGGCAAGGGGTTGATGAATGGAATCCCTATCGAAAGCTCAGGAGGGATCAAACGTGTCGAGGGCGTCTTCCTTGGTGAATCGAATGGTGTGAATTCAAGCTTGCACTCCTTGCCACCTACCAGATCTAGTGATAGTACAGAGAGTCGGGGAAAGACCCACTCAAGAAATGGAAGCAAAAACTCGACGGTGAATGGAATGGGGGCTACGGGAGAAGGGGAGACACAGGACCTCACAATAAACAATCCGCCATCAAGACTAAGTACTGTGGATTACACATATCTGCCAGAACATGCAAACGGAAACGCTGCCTACGTTCCTAGGCCGAAATCTCCGGAGAGTGGTCAGTTGGGGAAAGGCCACTACCACAAGGGCCATGCAAGAGGTCATTCACTGTCTGCGCCGCAAAGCAGCAATCCCCACTCAACATCCTTGAGTGATATTGAGCCGTCCTCCAGTGCTTCACAGGCGAATTGGACGTCTCAAGATCTATCTCAGATTCTTAAGAACAGACTCTCATCCACACTGAGTCCATCAAACGCAAGCCAGCCTCTTGCTGGATCTCCAACATCATCCTTGCATCCTTCAGCTCCTCGCTTACATCAACGTCACACCACGCTGGAGGTCCCAAGGGTATCGACTAGCCGAACATCGAGGGACTTCTCGCTACCCAACACTGCAAGCGATGGCGGTAGTGACAGCGGACGCTTCTCTCCGACACCTAGAACCCCGCGAGTCTCGAATACCATGGTGCGGGCGCCAACAAGATCCATACACTCTGATATGTACCTAGACGAAGTACCACCCGACGGCGATATAGCGCGATGGACTGAGACGATTCGGCAAAAAAGAGCCAGCCGAAGACAGAAAAAAGAGGAAGAGGAAGACGACAGAGTGGTTGTGGGTACAAAGGTCGACATGCATCATGTCAATTGGGTGACCTCCTACAACATGTTAACCGGCATCCGATTTACAGTGTCGAGGACGAATGCGAAGATAGATCGAGAGCTTGTGGACGCAGATTTCGATGCTAAACACAAATTCTCTTTTGACATGTAAGACGTGCCTGAGCATCAAAGAAACTTGAGCTCACAAAGTCTAGCACTGGTAACGAGTTGACTCCGTCAGCGAAATACGACTTCAAGTTCAAAGATTACGCGCCTTGGGTCTTCCGTCATCTTCGGGCGAAGTTCAAGCTTGACCCAGCAGACTACTTAATGTCACTCACAAGTAAATACATCCTATCGGAGCTAGGCTCTCCCGGTAAGAGTGGAAGCTTTTTCTATTTTTCGCGGGACTATAAGTATATCATCAAGACAATACACCATGCTGAGCACAAGCTCCTGAGGAAAATTTTGCGAGAATATTACGCTCATGTTGAGCGTTATCCCAACACTCTAATCTCTCAATTTTACGGCCTTCACCGAGTCAAGATACCTTATGGCAGGAAAATTCATTTTGTTATTATGAACAACCTGTTTCCTGCCCATCGAGACATACACCAAACATATGATCTCAAAGGATCGACAATTGGGCGAAATTATAAAGAAGAGGATTTAGAGCGTAACCCCAGGGCCACTCTGAAGGATCTGAATTGGCTGCGAAGAAACAACCATTTCGAGTTTGGGCCCGAGAAGAAGAGCCTTTTCATTGAGCAGATGAAGCGCGATGTGGCCCTTCTGCAGAAATTGAAGATAATGGACTACTCCCTCTTGGTTGGTATTCATGACGTGGAGAAAGGCAACGAAGAGAATCTTCGCGACAAGACACTCCAAGTGTTTCAGCCGGGTGGCGATGGTACGCCAGAGCCACAGGTCAATATGCTTACCAGAACTCCGTCCAAGCTCGAGAACGCAAGACAAGCAAGGCAGTTACGACAGATTATCAAGAAAGAGAAGCCCGTACCCATGGACAAAAGCACAAGCAAGATGCCAGATGAGATGTTGGAAGAGAAGAAGAATTTTGTATTTTACAGCGACGATGGTGGATTCAGAGCTACCCATGAGAATGGTCAACCTGGTCAACAGATTTACTATCTTGGGATCATCGATTGCTTAACACATGTAAGCGTCCTATGACTACTATCTGTACGTGCAGTATTGGCTTACATTGGCTCAGTATGGCTTCGTTAAGCGCGCCGAGCATTTTTGGAAAGGCATGTCCAACGAACGCTCCCAGATCTCTCCCATCCCGCCTGAGGGCTACGGTGACCGGTTTGTCAAATTCATAAGCGGCATCACCATGACCAAGGAAGAACAAGAGCGACAAGCCCAAAGTGGTGCCCTTCTCGATAGCTCGGTTGAAACTAACCGCCAATCAAGCTTCCCTATCTCGCGTCACTCGACAGACAAAGTCATCGAAAAAGCCGAGAAGCAAGCACACAAAACGGAAAAGGAAGGTGCCACAGAAGAACCAAAAAACGACCGGACGCTAAGTACCGTACGCAGTCCATCGGTTGACAGGGCAGGCGGTGGTGGAGGCGCTACTTTGCCCGTTGTTGAGGAGGATGGTGAGGCAGCGAGTAGGGAAGATAGCATTCACAATGGGACAATTGTCGGCAGAGGCCCGGATGGTGAGCCTTCGATCAGCGGGCGACCGCCTTCAGAAGATGGACGGCTTCCGTCGCTTCCTGATTTCAACCGCCTCAGTATGGGGATGTCGAAAATAGCTCCGGCTACCATGGAGCTCTAAAGTCATGGCGTTCTGGGATATTTGGTTCTGTTATGATACCCATCCATATATACATCTATGTAAGCGTTGCATAGAAGCGTCTACTGTAGCGACACGGGGAAGGCAGACGAAGTGGTTGTTGCCTCTGGCTTGAAATAGACTCGCCTCAAATGTTGGTATTCAATAACGAAGGATTTCGCAAACAGTGATAGCAACGGGTCCTTTGATATTAGGGACAATATTGATGAGGATGTTGCTGCTGATGTAGATGTCCTCAAGCATCATGGTCTTCGTCTACGTACATTTTGGGGTCAGCATTGCTTCTCCAAGACAGACGTTTGAATTGCAAGCCAGGTCTTTGGAGCAGGGAAGGTCTGTTTCCAATCTGGACTAGACATACCCTTTCCAGGCCAGAGTATCTGCTTCCTTGCTACTGCGCGCGCATGTGCTACGAACACAAGCAGCCAAATGGTGACTTGCAGCACCGTTGCCACGCTCGAGACCCACAGAACGGCTTGGCTATCAATTTCAGTTCCGATATCGATAACGGCGATTATGAACCCAGTATTTGGAAAGACGAACGACCACCAAGTCTGCAAATACACTTTCAGCTTACAGACGGACTATTTCCGTGCCTTCCACTTACGAGATGGAAACTCATCTTTTTCATCCCATTGAGCGTAGCAAGTAGCGATATGCAGAAGAAGAAGAGCGAAAGAGACCAGAGTACAATGGCCAGGAATACAGCCACAATCTTGAGTATCTGAGCCGTCGGTACCGCGGCGGTACCCAGGACAAAGGTATTTGGGAATACCTCAATGGCGGCATTCGCCATACCAATGAAGGCTAGGCCCGTAAATGAGGGTGGACCAACTGAGATGAACATTCCGGGCCGGGTTTCAGGGGATGGCAAGCCATACGACATCAATCTGCCGATGTAGTTGCTGTACATGAATATGGATATCAGCATTCCGAGGCCTTGGAAGGTAGTTCCGGCTATGAGAATGGGGATCGCCTGGTGCGGGGGTTGAGACCCTGATATCACGGAAGCGACAGTCCCAGACAGCATGATTGGGAAGACGGGCAATATCCACGCAGGTGTCACTTCAAGTTTTGGGCGTCAGTACTACTATATCTCTCAAAGCTGAGGTTGAAGATCACAATAGGAACAAATGACTTCAAGACCCTCGATTGCAGACGTACTTGACTGTAGTGTCAATGCCTTTCCTGTGAAGAGGAGATGATACTCTACGCAGGCTTCGGAGTCAGCATTGCTTATTCCAGGTAGGAAATGAAGTTGCACGACAGATTTTGGGTGTCGGAAGTTGCTCTTGCTCCCGAATCACGGCTTACGACTCAGAGCCAGTGTGAAAATGGAAGAATCGACTCGGAGATGTACGTACGGAGGACAGCGGTGGCAAAGGTTATCGCCACGTACATCCAGAAAAGGACTCTGAGGGCCACAACAAGCCAGGGACCTGTGGAGGGGTAGCCGTACTTTTGCATGCATGATATGAGGGTTGATATAGTGAGAAAGAAGGTCTGGGCGGAAGGGCGCATCTGATCAGCGAAGTGATGGAGAGCCAGCGGGAAGACATACTGGAATGAAGAGAGATTCTGTCGGATGATAGACAGACTGAGTGAAGGTGCCGGAGAAGCTGATGAAGCGTGCAGAAATGAGGATTGATAGAAGTAGAAATAGAACCAGATCGAATAAGAAAACAATTATCCCGATGGTATTCAAGCCAGGAAATCTGTGGGGAGTGACTGCAAGCAAGAGAGCTATGCCACCGGTGCTCATCGTGAGCGTGAACCATCTGAGAGGGATTAGAATGAGATGAGCATCGCATAAACATTCAAACTAATCATCTATGAACATACGCCCAGGTAAAATGACGTAAACGCTCTCTTAGGGAGACGACCTGCGGAGAGTCTGGCTTTTCTCTTGCCATGTTGGCAGTATGCCTCATGAGCAATTCAAAGACGTTTTCTTTTCTTGACTACCGCCCCATTTCAAACGATTGGGAAAGATTCAATCAATGTTGGAGAAGACTTTCGTCAGCTAGAGAAGTGTTGTTGTCAGAGATCATTGTTCTAAAGAATATCTGTTACGAAAACGGCGAACATTCTATTCTAATACATACACACGCTTAGGAAAGGTGAATACACATGTGATACAAACATATGAAACTTTGAAGCGATAAAATACCTTAGCTGTATATCAGTGGCGAATGAGAGTTTGATATCTGCGTCACTTGTGCCCGGAAAATTTACTTTACATTAGACTACTTAAAGCCTCGGGGCTCGACGCACTTGTCAGCAGTCGGGAGGGGCGGTAAAAATAGACGCTAAAGCACAAGGCTTGTCTGACCTTGCAACTTACAACCACGAGATCCTAACATTAAACAACTCATTCTCACACTTGACAACCACAACCACAAACCTCCTTCTCTCTTACATCCGTCTTACATCGGCTTTTACTCAACTTCAACCATATACAATTTGACCAATATGGCCCTCAAGAGAATTAACAAGGAGCTTACAGATCTCGGCCGGTATGTTCATCTTCACAGCCACACTCGAACTCAGCGTAGCAGGCTGCATGCCTCCACAAGATCTCCTGTTGATAATGAAATTTTAGTGACCCTCCTTCTTCGTGCTCAGCAGGTCCTATCGGCGATGATCTGGTATGTCGTTTCTCTTCAACTGCATTTGTCGCAGACCCCATTCAAATCAGAGGTCATCGGCTAATACTTTCCGGATCTGTGTAGTTCCACTGGCAAGCGACTATCATGGGTCCCGTACGTTACATCTTATCGCTACGTCTCGTAGACGCCATGCCGTTTCCCGAGTTTGCCAGAACCGTCGTTACTCCCAAGCTGACATACAAGTGCAGGGTGACAGCCCGTACTCAGGAGGTGTCTTCTTCCTCGCCATACACTTTCCCACCGATTACCCATTTAAGCCTCCAAAGGTCAACTTCACTACGCGCATCTACCATCCTAACATCAACTCCAACGGAAGTATATGTCTCGACATTCTACGAGACCAATGGAGCCCTGCCTTGACCATTTCAAAAGGTACTACTTCTATTTGTTCCCACGTTTGCGCGGATGCCCTCCAGTACGTCCAGGATTAACGCTAATTACGTGTGTAACAGTGCTTCTCTCCATCTGTTCCATGCTCACAGATCCCAACCCCGATGATCCTTTGGTACCTGAGATTGCCCATGTTTACAAGACCGACCGTCCGAGGTATGAATCGACGGCAAGGGAATGGACTAGGAAGTACGCCATTTAGACAGCGAGATGGAAGTGAGATGTGATGGTGTGACACACAAGGCCTTGGCTAGCCTATGTTCTCTTTATGTGGATTAGTCGTCAGGGGGCTAGTCCAGAGCATATCTCACGGAAGCATTATCAATGACAAGCAGTAAAGGGTTCTGATTTTCTTTTGTCCACAGCTTCAGCGGTAGCTCGCAGCAATGAGCGCGGATCTCCGGGATTTCTTAGTGACGCAGCATGTCACAATACATGGTGGAGTGCTAGGGTGTATCTAAGGTAGCAATGATTATCATTGCATGATTTCATTCCTACTGACGTTCCCTTTGAGAATCTCGTAGACGGCTAAAATCTGATTCGCTGCAGTTTTCATTGAGAGACTGGGAATAAATGCAGTGAAGCGGGTGCTGTTTGGAAGGCTCTGCGGACGTCTGTGGATGCCGGATTTAAATCAATTCTTTCTAGGAGTTGCGCCTTCCCTTGGACACTTCTCTTACACCTACACCTAATTCTTTTACTTTTATGTTTTGATCTGTCTGCATCCCTCAAATCGCTCAACGGTGTCCGCTACTAAAGTACCTCTGACTTCCAGTTCTGACATCGTGTTACGTTTACTCTACTGGCTAAGGTCGTCGTATACTCCGTCATTTGCAACTTCAATTGCTATCTTCGCTGCAGACCCAAGCATGTCGGACTCGAGCATTGACCTCTCTGAGAAGAATGTTACATCGACCCTGCCTCCGTTGTCGACAATGCTGCTGTCCAACGAGGTGACTAGTGAGCGAATTGCCATTCCGGAGGAGAAAGCACGAGAATGTCGCTGGACGATGGCCAAAGACGTTCGGTCTCTCCTCATGGTCACATTTACACTGATTCACGCAATCATCTTCTCTTACGGCTTCTGGTTCTCCTACACTAAGGGCGTTTCTACCCTTGCCTTGTCCGCCTTTGGAGCCATGGCGAACGCTGCTGCTTTGGTCCTAAACTTCGATCTTGCAGTACTCATCTTTCCGGTGTGCCGGACGCTGACCTCGATTTTGAGGCGGACACCTCTCGGCACTATCATTCATCAGGATACTAGCGTCTTCTTCCATAAGATGATAGGCTGGTATTTGCTCTTCTTTGCTTCCGTGCATACGATCGGTCATTGGGTCAACTTTGCACTGCTAGCTGCAGAGAATGGCAGGGGTCTTAAGGGCTTTCTTGAATCTAACTTCGGCAACACACCGGGGTGGTCCGGATACGTGTTGCTTGTGACTCTTGGACTCATTGCTGTCACCTCGCTCCAAAAATTTCGGCTTGCAAGCTTCGAAAGGTTCTACTATACTCACCACATATTTGTGGTTTTCTTTGTCGTATCATCTGTGCACGGTATCTGCGGTGCAATCAGAAAAGACAATGGTTCAAGCCCTGCTAGCACGTGCAGCGTCGGATACGGTTCTATTTGGCAGTGGTGGATGTACGGGGGCTTCGGCTACCTACTGGTGGAAAAAATTATAAGAGAAATTGTTGGTAGGTACAAGACCTACATATCGAAGGTCATTCGGCACCCTGGCGACGTGGTTGAGATACAGATTAAGAAGGAAAAGACACGGATCAAGATTGGGCAGGTACGTAGTTCATTGTTTTTGCCATTTCTCACACTCATTTGGTCCAGTACATCTTTCTCTGCTGCCCCGAAGTCTCACTTTGGCAACACCGCCCTTTCTTGCTCACGAGCGCTCCCGAGGAGGATTTTCTGTCTGTTCACATCCATTGCACCAGCGACTTCACCAGTTCAGTAGCCGCCTCAGTCGGGTGCAAATTCGAGCACCGCGAGGTGGCAAAAGACATTACCATGTCCGAGGTCATCGGCATTGATCAAAAGGCTGCCACCCTGGACGTGGATCCTGCAATCCGCAGGCCTCTCCCACGGGTATTCATCGATGGACCATATGGCGGTGCATGGGAAGATATTTTTGAGTACGAGATTGCAGTCCTCATAGGAGCTGGGACAGGAATCATGCCATTCGCTTCAATCCTCAAAAGCATCTGGTACCGAATGAATTATACTCACCAAAAGACCTCTCTCCGGAAGATCTATTTCTTCTGGGTTTATTCAGACATTGGCGCGTTTGAATGGTTCACGTCATTGCTCCGGGCAATCGAAGCGCAAGATATGGACAGCCACATAGAAATCCATACAGCAAGTGAAATCCCCCATCAATAAGGCTACAGATGACTGACTCGATTAGTATCTCACTGGCAAAATTCAGACCCATGCGGCCACGGACGCCGTCAGCGATGATGTCTATGCAAAGCAGAGTATCATCACAGGGCTTCGGACAGCGACAATGGTTGGCCAGCCCAATTGGGACACTGTCTTCGAGTCTATCCGCAACCTACATGCCGTCCCAGAAAAGGTGGGGGTGTTTTTCTCCGGACCTTCGCAAATGGGACACCAGATAAGTGTCAGCTGCAAAGAGTACTCTAAAGACGATTTCACGTTCGTGTGGAAGAAGGGGAACTTTTGAGCCCCGTTGTTAGTGCGCGGCTCCGAGTGGGAAACCAAATGAGCGCCAGAGGGATAAGATTTCGCTTTGCACGTATTGAGGGCCTACATATCATATCTGTAGAGACTGTGTGTTATCACTGGCTTCGAGCTTCAACAATTGCATTAGCATCCCCAATCTAGTCATAATAGTTATCGACCAAGGACTGGAAGAAAATGTAGCAAAATTCGTTGGTTCATACAGGTTGAAAATTGTGTACTCTAAAAGAAAGAAAAAGGGCAATATCTGATCCTCGCTCATTCCGACGCTAATCAGTAGGGCTGAAAGAGTCATTGCATGCGGATGGCATGTCACATTTATGATCATTTATTTCTTCCATTCGACCTACAGCATTTCCACTCCATAACCGTCTCCAAATATTAATTTTCTGGCAGAGGACTCATACTTAGCTATGTGGATATGAGGTGAAAGCAGGAGTTCAGCGAGATGAAAGACAGGAAAACATGTTTCAATTCACGCCCCTTTTGGGAGCTCAGTCCTCGTCGCCAGCATCTCAGTCTCTATTGGAGTTTGATGGCGGAGTCAAGGTTCTCATAGACGTTGGATGGGACGCAGATTTCGATGTCGTGAAGCTAAAGGGTCTAGAGAGGTAGGTCGCTTGCATGGGGATTTAGACTTCTCGAAGCCAGCCAGCGCTTTGGTGGTTATGAGTGACACATTATGAATGCTTGTATTTTATATACACAAACAAATTCAATCAAAACGTCCTCACGCTCAGTGCCTATCCTCCGAAATCATTTGCCGTGTATGTGCTGCTGACTGACGGCCTCTGGTATAGACATGTGGCTTCGTTATCCATCATCCTCCTCACCCACGCGACTCCTGCTCACATCGCAGCCTTTGCTCATTGCTGCAAACATCTGCCCTCGTTTACACAAATCCCCATCTACGCCACGTCACCTGTCATCTCTCTCGGCCGCACCCTTCTACAAGATATCTATTCTTCTACTCCTCTTGCCTCGACGATAATACCTCAAACCTCTCTTAGAGACAACTCCTTCAACTACTCGTCGTCAAGCACTGCCAATCTCCCCCAAATCCTTTTACAGCCGCCTACCTCTGAAGAGATCGCTTCCTACTTCGCCCTCATCCATCCGCTCAAATACTCTCAACCTCACCAACCTTTACCGTCGCCTTTCTCGCCACCACTGAACGACTTGACCATTACCGCTTACAACGCTGGACATACGCTGGGCGGTACGATATGGAGCATACGCCATGGCATGGAATCCATCGTCTACGCGGTGGACTGGAATCAGGCTCGAGAGAATGTGCTTGCTGGTGCCGCATGGCTGGGAGGATCCGGTGGTGGAGGTGCAGAGGTGATTACGGAGCTTCATAAGCCTACAGCTATGATATGTAGTGCAAGAGGAGCAGAGAAGAATGCTATTGCAGGTGGCCGCAAAAAGCGAGATGACATGCTTCTGGACATGATACGGACTACAGTTGCAAAAGGAGGGACAGTCCTGATTCCCACGGATACAAGTGCGAGAGTACTAGAGTTGGCCTACATTCTGGAACAAAGCTGGCGGAGAGAGTACTCGGACCCAGCGAGCGATAGTCCGTTGAAAAAAGCAAAGCTTTACCTAGCAAGTAAAAACGTTGGCGCTACGATGAGATACGCGCGAAGTATGCTTGAATGGATGGACGAGAGTGTTGCGCGAGATCTTGAAAACGAGCCCAGCAACAACAGCAATCGACAGCATAAGCGGAACATAAGCAAGCAAATGCCAAGTCAGGATCCCACAGGCCAGTCATCAGGCAAATCAAGTGCTCCCTTCGATTTCAAGTTTTTGAAGCTTCTCGAACACCGCAAGCGCATCGAGAAGATGATGTCGACAAAATCGCCGAGGGTCATCCTCGCCAGCGATAGCTCGCTCGAATGGGGCTTCTCGAAGGAAATACTACAGCATGTCGCATCAGATCCTGCAAATCTGATCATTCTTACAGAAGACTATGGCAATCAATTCGGCTATGGTGAGCTTAAAGAAGGTCTTAGGAGTGCGCTATTGAGATTGTACCATGAGCGGAGAGATGGTGTGGCTATGCAGACAGGACAAGATGGCCAGAACATTGAGCAAGTCTACGCAGGCGGCCGAAGTATCCACTTCAAGGATGCTCAAAGGACGCCTCTTGAAGGAAAGGAATTATTGATTTACCAGCAGTATCTTGCGTCGCAGAGGCAATCACAAGACTTTTCACGATTGAGCAACGGCACTGCTCTAGAAACCTCGGCTGATGCTGTTGATGAGACATCATCCACAAGCTCTTCCTCTTCCGAAGAATCGGATCCAGAGCGGCAAGGCAAAGCCCTTAACACCTCCGCAAAGACCGCGCGCTTCAACCGGAATAAAACTGAAGTGGGAAAGGAAGTAGTAGGCGTGAACGTACTGCTGCGTCAGCCAGGCGTGTACGACTACGACGTACGTGGCAAGAAAGGAAGGGAGCAAATGTTCCCCTTCGTCAACAAGCGGCGGCGTTGTGATGATTTTGGTGATCTGATCAGGCCTGAAGACTACCTCCGGGCTGAGGAGCGGGACGAAATCGACGGTCAAGACATGCGAGACAATGGACTTCGAAAGGAGGAAAGTTTTGGGCAGAAGCGAAAGTGGCAGGACTCGGGTTTACAGGGTGATAGCGGACGACATGCTGACGGAGCGAACAAAAGGCGTCAACCAACGATACCTTCTGGTAATGAAGCACTGACTAACGGCAACGGTGCCTCCATCGTCAACGGTCGCGGAGGAAATGAGGAAGGAGATTCGCTTGGCGAATCGGAGGATGAACCAGAAGAGCTTGCGGTCGGGCCCTCCAAGATCACATTCAAGAGTGAATCCATCGAAGCAAGTCTGAAAATTGCATACGTTGATTATGCAGGACTTCACGACCAGCGGAGTCTATCCAACCTCATTCCCCTCATCCAACCTAAGAAGCTCGTACTAGTTTCTGGAAATGCTTCTGAGACCAATTTTCTTGCAGATGACTGCAGGCAGAAGCTCAAGGTTGAAGCTGTGGACGAGAGCGGCAAGAACGTCGAGTTTGTTTTTACACCTTCTGATGGTCAAACCATCGATGCGAGTGTAGATACGAATGCATGGACCGTCAAACTTAGCGAAGCTCTTGTCCGGCGCCTCCACTGGCAGAATGTCAAAGGGCGAAGTGTTGTCACCTTGATGGGTCATTTGGCTGCCACAACGCTTGATGGAGCAGTAGCGGATCCAAGTAGCAGGAAGAAGCTAAAGATGCTTACGAATGAAAACGAGGAGTCAAAGCTCGACGATGTCGCAGCAGCATCGGAGAAGGCACCTGAGCTTGCACCTACGCTCAACGTTCTTCCTGCGAGCTTGGTGGGTGCAACACGCTCCGTAGCTCAGCCGCTACATGTGGGCGACCTGCGGCTGGCAGATCTCAGGAAGATTCTGCAGTCAACAGGACATTCTGCGGAATTCCGTGGTGAAGGGACTCTCCTGATTGACGGACTTGTTGCAGTGCGTAAATCGGGCACTGGAAAAGTCGAGGTCGAGGGCGGCGGCCTAAATGTAGCAGAGTTACGGACACGGAGTTTGGAGGGGTCTTTCTATGCAGTCAAGCGAAAAATCTACGATGGCTTGGCTGTTATTGCTGGGGGTTAAGGTAGGTAAGGTAATTTAGCAGCTTTTAGTTTACAATTCTGATCATATTGTTTTTACTATTCATCTTCATCTTGCTATTCCTGTTTCCTTTTTCTTGCAACAGGCGGTCATACAAGAGGCAAGAGGGGTTGATGTTTTTTAAAGAATTGCACAAGGCGGATGTGCACGGCGCTTTCACAGCGAATCGGTTTGGCCGATGCGTCATGAGTAAAACGGAGCAGGTTGAAGAAGATTAAAGCCACCAATAGCTGACGACCTCAAGTGCTTCATCTACCGCCGAATCCTATTTTCTGTTTCCCCATCTTTTCCTCTCGCTGGCGAACCGCCTTCCCATTGAAACTTGTCTCGTGCTAAAAATGTTTTAACACTTTTGTACTAAAAATGTGTTAACACTTGATTGCAGCCTGTTTCATCACGGGAGCTCACTCATTTTCATCCAATCATGCATCAAACCGTGAGTGAGAAGATTCGCTCTCTCGTATTCCCTTGTTTCGAGGACGGCATGTGTTAAGGGCTTTTGCCGCCGTGCTTTGGTATATATATGTGTGTATTCAGCAGATCTGCTCTTCTTCTCCAAACCATTTCTCAAGATCAAAGTACACACTTTTACAACTCATCAGCCAAGAGTATTCCTCACCGTTCTAGCCCCGCTTCCTGTGCAACATTACCTACAGCGGCTTTTTCTACTTTCTTTTCTCCTTGACGTCTTTCCCCATATTCTCCATATCTTTATCATCACCATCAAAATGCCCGAAGAAACCAGATACATTACCTTGAGCGGCAATGTGCCTAACGGTGGGGTTCCTCCAGGTAGAACGTTCATTTCGGTAGCGAGCCGACCATATGGACCCAACCCACACCACTATCCTTCCAGTCCAGCACCCTTCAGTGCCGCGTACGGTCCTCCACCTCCGTACTATGGACCGCAACATAACGGTAACTTCTCCCAGCGTGCTTGCAGTCTACGAATGCTAAGCTTCGAATTAGGACATGACCGCGGCTATCAACCATACTATCCAACCATACATCCAGGACCTGGTCCTCCGGCTCCACCTGCATCCCATACAGCTACTCCACCTCCACCTCCACCTCCACCTGTGCTAGGGCGAGGACCACACGTAGGGTGGGAAGCACCAGGAGCTTACCTTGATGGACAGATGATAGTTGTAAACGGCGCGGCCCTTCTACATCCGGGCGAGTACACGACCTTCAATTTCTTGGGAAATGGAGAACGTCCCTGTGATGCTCCCAACGGCTATTACCCATACGACTTCAACCACAGGAAGTTCATGATACTGTCTGCGACGACCCTGCAAAAATTCATGGTGGCTCTCGGTGTGCCTGCGGAAGGTCAATGCGGTATTACGGAGATGGACGAATTGGGAGACGGTAGATTTACGGCTGGGGTGACGATCCTGCAGGGGACGGATGACGCACGCAAGACGTTGGCGGAGATAGGGTGGACGAAAAGGAGGAGTGACATTGCGCCAATTTGGATTGTTGTGAAGAAGTAAGGAAAGGAGTGGGCGGTTGGCGGGTGTTTGCACCGGAGTCTCTGGGGTCTGAATTGAAAGCCTTGTGCGGGTGGTGTATTCTGTGGGGTGATGGCGCTGGCGTCACTGGAATCCGAGTCCTCCGTCTGATCTATGGATGTGTACCTAGCTACCTTAGGTACGTTCTCAATCATTAGATACAACTAGCCAGACTCATACGAAGAGATGCCTCCAAAGTTCCAACTGTTGTTCTGCGCCAAGGATTTATATTTGCTCCTTACTTGTAAAGGAATGGGGCCAAGTCATGCATAAAAGGTCCCAAACTCTGCTCAAACTCTCTCCTATCCTTCAATTCCAGATGCGATGCCAGAGGCCAACCAACGCTTGTCACGAAAATATAAGATTAAGCGTGATTCTCGCAGCGAAAACAACGTTCGATTGCTTGCCGCGAAACCTGCGGTGACCGGGTCATGCTGGTCGAAGCATGGTGGAAAAAGAGTGCGCAAAGCAGCAAAGAAGCAAAGATAGTTTCGCTTAGGGAGCTTGATTCTCCAAGGGGGATTTGGAATCCTTTCGCTGCATGATTGATACATGATCTTGCAAAGCTATCAGCACTGTAGCTCGCAACAAGGTTCGGACTCTTTCGCATCGTCTAGAGTGGTTGTTATTTGCGCAGCGATCGGGGAAGCTGATTTGAAAAGAGTGGTGCAATAAGAGTACGGCTAACGCTGAGCAAGGGATACCTACTTACTGAAAATGGCGAGGATGGCGCTCCATTACCGAATAGAAGCACGCGAGCCGGAGCCGGAGCCACAAAGCGATTATTAACAGATACCTTAGTGAACTAAGGTACTTTAGGTTGTGAAGATTGGTTGATTGGTTGATTGATTGATTGGTTTATCGATTGATTGATTGGTTGGGAATCAAGACGATGGATCATGGAGGTGAGTAAGGTAAGGTAAGGTAAGGTAAGGTACGCCTAGAAGTTTGGACTGGGGTGAACGGGGGCTTGCTTACTCGTATGATCCAACGATCGGAGTCGGAACGACCTTCCGAACAGAGGCAAGAACGTCACTTAGGGGTCTTGGCATCAATTTGGGGAACCTTGGGAACATGGAGGCGCATGTGGGAGAAAGCCGAAAAGGTCGGCCGGCATGGTATTGGTATTGGTATTGCTGTACGGTAAAGTACTTTGGTATCCTTTTTCTTCATACATATTACATATTATTATTCATTCAATCATTTCGACTGATCTCTGTTGAATGTCTTCGAGACTTTGGATCTGCACAATTGCATCTTCTGGAATTACAATTACTACGAGAAAAAAAAAAAACGATAAGAGGGAAAAGCACTCGAGACCCCACTTCTTTTTACTCTTTTTATTCTTTTTACGGCATTCCGTTCTTTCGGCACTACTCTCCAATCCTTCCTTTGGCCTTGGTCTTTTTTATCCTTACAACTAGCATCAACCCGTCTTGCTTATCTTCAAAGACAAATTTCCAGGGGAAACCCTCCTATCTTCCATTTCATCATTTTTACTTCATCCCAACCCGACTTTCACTCGTCACCCGCCCCGGGGGATAAACGTTACGCTTTGCTTGAACAGGTAGCCATATGCGTGAGTGGGGTCCGTCTTGTCAACGGACCTCTGGAGCTACATAAGGTAGCTATCAATCAATCAATGTCGAGACCCGAGACAATGGTGGCAACCCCATACCCACCGTCTCTTGCACTTCTCTGCCTTCCCCCGCTCTTTTCTACGGCAGATCCCTCGGTCATCATAACACATGTATCTGCACCACCCTTCCACGTGTTGTTAATCAAAGAGCTTTCCCGGGTCCCTTTGGCCTTGAATGAACACGTATATCAATTTACTTTCCCTTCCTTCTCCTTGTCAATTGATATTTGCATCAGAACTGCCGTGAAAACGTTGCCATCATGTCTACATCTCAGATATCGTATGCCCCAAGCCCAGCTGAAGCCAAGCGAATCCCTACCCATCCTCTCTGTCCAATAACAACTGCCGAAATCCAGCAATCTGCACATCTAATCAAAAGCTTGTATCCAGCCAAGACAGACTTCTCTTTCAAGGTTATCACTCTTGAAGAGCCCGTTAAAGCTCAACTGGTCCCATATCTCGACGCTGAGCATAGCGGAGGCAGGCTGCCACTCATCGAGAGAAAGACTCTGGTTTGCTACTATCTACGCAATACTGTGAGCCGACATGGACATGGAGAGAGATCTTGCATACGTACTTTGCATAACTAACACCATATCAGGATAAATTCCATGAAGCCATAGTCAACCTTTCCCAGCAGCGGGTAGAGAGCAATGTACGACTCGGTCCAAATATCCACGGTCCCGGCGATTGGGAGGAGATCTTGATGGTCGAGAAGATCGCGTTGGAAGATGTAGAGGTAAAGGCTGAGTTGGCCAAACTGGGTCTGCCGGAAGGAACGGGAATCATCAGCGACCCTTGGATTTACGGTATGCTCTCTCCAACTTTTGCAATCATCACAGCGGCTCACTTTGCTAGGATCCGACGGTATCAACGATGACCGCCGAATGTATCAATGCTTTCTGTACATGCGTGATCCAAACGACCCGCCAAACATGGACTCAAATCATTATGCCTTTCCCTTGGCCATCTCTCCAGTCGTTGACTGTGTTGACCTCAAAGTCATTCGCATTGACATGTGTCCTACAGGCGCCGATCACGCAAGCAAAGAGCCGCAGGCTATCTGGATACCACCACCGAGCGAGTACACGCCGGAGCATCAGGAATTGAGAACCGACTTGAAGCCATTGAACGTGGTGCAGCCAGAAGGTGCCAGCTTCAAAGTTACTAAAGTTGGGGAGACTGGAGAGATTATTGAATGGCAGAAGTGGTCGTTTCGAGTGGGCTATAACCAGAGGGAAGGGCCGGTGCTCTACGACGTAAGCTTGCCTCCTCCCATTACAGACCAGAACAATGCTCAGTATTGCAGGTGCGATATGATGGCCGGAGTTTATTCTACCGCCTGGCCCTTTCTGACATGAACATCCCATATGGTGATCCGCGGGCACCATTCCACAAAAAAGCGGCTTTTGATTTGGGCGATGCCGGTGCTGGCGCTATGGCAAACAATTTGAAACTTGGCTGCGACTGCCTTGGCTCTATTCACTATCTAAACGCTGTCTTAGCAAACGCCCATGGAGATCCACTGCCTATGGAAAATGTTGTCTGCGTCCATGAGCAAGACGCCGGCATTGGCTGGAAGCACACTAATTATAGAACCGGTAGAGCAGCCGTCGTTCGAAGTCGGGAACTCGTCATCCAATCGATCATCACGGTCGCTAACTACGAGTACATCATGGCCTTCATGTTCAATCAGGCAGGGGAGTTAACCTACGAGGTCAGAGCGACCGGCATCGTCAGCACTCAACCCATCGACGAAGGTGTCGAAGTACCCTGGGGAACCATCGTTCACCCTGGCGTCCTCGCCGTCCACCACCAGCACATCTTCTCGCTCCGCGTCGACCCAGCAATCGACGGCCATGCCAACCGCCTCGTCTACGACGAAGCCCACCCCATGCCCGTCTCCGATTTCAACCCCCACGGGGTTGGCTACACCGTCTCGCAAACCACCGTGCCAGAGTCCACCGGCCTGGATACAAATTATGACACCGCCCGCACCTTCAAAATCCTCAATGAATCCTCCCGCAACCCCGTCAATGGCAAAGCGGTCGGCTACAAGATCCACGTCCCAGGCTTTCAGAAAATGCTCGCCGACCCCGACTCTTTCCACCATAAACGCGCCGAGTTCGCCGACCACAATATCTACGTCACGAAATACCATGACGGCGAACTCTACGCCGGCGGCAAGTACACGAATCAGTCGCGCGGCGGCGCCGGCGTGCGTGCGTGGGCAGACCGCAAGGAGCCCATTGTGGACGAGGATATCGTCGTGTGGTTGCAGTTTGGCCTGCAGCACGTGACACGCGTCGAGGATTTCCCCGTCATGCCGTGCGAGGTCATCAAGGTGCAGTTGAAGCCCGTCAACTTCTTCGACAAAAACCCGGCGCTCGATGTGCCGCCGAGTAGTCAAGAATTCAATAGGAGTACGATGCTCACGGAGCAGCACAAGCAACCGGCGGTCGAAGCTAGGATTGGGGAGGAAGGGACGGTGTGTTGCTCGAGTAAGCTGTGAGTCCTGGGTGGGATGTGTGTAAATGATTTTGACGACGAGAATGAGCTTATGATTTTTGGGCCTGATTTAACAATGCATTATTGACGCGTAATCTATGAGCTTAAATGCGGGTTGGCTACAACGCAGCCTCATCGTACAATTTAGCAAATTTGGTAAATTATGACATTGTTCTTTGCCTCTTCGCTCAGAGTGGAAAAGGGGCTTGATAAGGTACAAGATGGAAAAGTAATTCGCTACTGAAACAAGTTGCTAAGGAGCCTATGCATCCACAAAAGATTTCACATCTGCGCAAAACTAGTCAGCCGCCGGTGAAATGGGAGAGAGAGACAATGGATGTTGACTTACTCGACAGCCAATTGAGATACTCCCTCTGCTCCTTGAAGTCAATGTACTCGGGCACCCACATGGCCAGCGCAGTATTTATCCCCCTCTCATCCAGATATCTCTCCAACAAGACCTGCAGATCCTCATCCAGGTTCCCAAACGGCGGGCCCTCGTACAGATCCTTGCGCTTCCAGTCCAGCTCCGCCGTCTTGGCGTCCGCCAACTCGGCGTCCTTGAAGTAGTACACGTTCTCAATCACAATCTCGCCGTCCTGCGCCGTCGTCTCAATCTGCAACGTCCCCTTGCCCACCTTCTCGATCATGACGTTGATCCGCGCCGGGAAACTGGGTTCGTCGTCGTCGGTGGCGGGCGCGGGTTCCTCGTCGGCGAGCTCCTCGCGGTCCGCGGGCGCGACGCGGTCTTCGGGGGCGATGTTGATGTTGCCGCCTTTTGTGGGGCCGGCGTTGATGGCGCCTTTTGTGTTGGCGCCGCCGGATTGGGCGGAGGCTTCGGGGATGGAGGGTTCGTCGTCTTCGTCGTAGAGGGCTGGGTCGGGGTCGTTGTCGGAGTCCATGTTTGTGAGGTCGGCGATGGAGAAGGATACGCGGAGGCTGGGGAGGGAGGGAGAGATTGTGTTAGTTGGGGGACATTTGGGAGACACAGAAGGAGGGTGTTGGAGACTTACGATTCGTCGCCAAATTTGCGTGTTAGAGCAACTTCTTCTTGACCGGGGGTGTCGTGGAGCTGCGAGCGTTAGTACATGCTGGACTACAAGAGGAGTGGGCAGACTGACTTCAAAAGAGCTGCTGTCGAGGTAGTCTTGAAGACTTGACGGTAGCATTTCTGAGTCTCTCATTTCCCTCTCCAGTTGCAGCTCAGATTCGATCTTTGCCGAAAGCTCCTGGTCCACTGAGTCTTTCGTAAGCTTCAATTATCTGACTTTGGGTGTATGTTATCATACCCTGACCCTCCTTCTCCCGCGACGATCTGGAAGTGGAGAACGCGGCATATCTGGGTATGGACGCTGCTTTGCACGTCTGGTGTAATAACGAGGTACGGTGGATGGTAGAGAGGAATCTTGGCTGACTTTGTGTAGCTAATCTCGGTAGAGATCGAGGCAGAGCTCGGGATAGGGTTCTGAAGGACAGCATAATCGTGTTGTGGAAGTAACATGAATGAGGACTTGTAGGAAAAAATGATAATGATGGATTTATGCCCTTTTGGAAATTTTGGCGCTAGAGAGCCGCAGCTTTAATTGGCAGTGGCACGACGACAATTAAAAGTCCGACACGCCGATCTCCAATCCTCTCAACCCTTTTCCTTCAATGGCAGATTCACGTTCAGAGAACACAGCAAAGGTTATTTGATCACATGATCCGTGAGCTATATGGATGTGCTAATATGCTCAGCCTAGTGCACTGCGTTCTATAATTGCTGGCTCCACAGCTGGAGCTGTTGAAATTGGTGTGTTATGACGACTGCATCTCTACTCTAAAGCTAACACACACACTCCAATAGCTATTACGTACCCAGCCGAATGTATGCCTTAACACTTTCTACATGCGGAGCTCCATTGATAGTGGCCGATAGTTGCAAAAACACGAACTCAACTCAACCGACGTTTACCAGACGGCCAAAAGCTTGGATGGCCTCCGTTCGGGAAGGCATGGTACGCAGGATGTACGACCCTGGTTATTGGAAACTCTCTCAAAGCTGGAATACGTATGAGCCTTGCTTGCGGAGATAGGTAGCCTGTTAGCTAAGAGGTTGCTAGGCTTTGTGGCCTTTGATACATATAAGACAATGTTACAAGATGAGTTTGGCAAGCTATCTGGGCCGAGGACAGTGATAGCAGGTTTTGGCGCCGGAATAACGGAATCCTTGTTGGCTGTCACGCCATTTGAGAGTATAAAGACCACACTGTCCGTCTCGGCTGGATCATCCAAGGTCACTCTCGAAAGCTAACGTGCACCACCTGGACAGAATTGATGATCGAAAATCGGCGAACCCTCGCATGCGTGGCTTTTTGCATGGCTCAGGCATAATATTCCGGGAACGTGGCATAAGAGGCTTCTTTCAGGGTTTCGTACCAACCACCGCACGCCAAGCGGCGAATTCAGCGACTAGATTCGGCAGCTATACGACCATAAAGCAATTTGCTCAGGGCTACGTTGCGCCAGGGGAGAAGCTCGGTACAGTGAGCACATTTGGTATAGGCGGTCTAGCAGGTTTGATTACAGTGCAAGTGCCAAAGATTATCACGACGTGACGAATTCTGACACAGCTCAGATATGTCACCCAACCCCTAGATACCGTTAAGACAAGGTAAGGCAGCCAAGAGTATTCCACGAGGAGATGCTAAGCTGTGGACAGAATGCAGTCGATTGAAGCGCGGAAGGATTACAGAAACAGCCTTGAGTGTGCAACCAAGATCGTGAAGGGTGAAGGCTTCTTCACCCTCTGGTCAGGGGCAGTCCCGCGGCTGGCAAGGCTTGTTCTGAGCGGAGGGATTGTTTTCACCATGTATGGGCTCATGTTCCAATTCTTTGATGGGTGGGCACTCACGTTTATAGGTATGAAAAAACAATGGAGGGACTTGATAGGCTAGATCCCAATCGACAATACATATGATGCACAATACTATGCAGGCCCATACGCAGACGGTGAAGGGTAAAAAGGCAATGGCAGTTGGTGAAGCTACCTGACCTTACTTAAGGTACCTTACTCAGTCTTTCCGTTACCTTGTTGCTTTGCCCTAGACGCGGAGCCCTTTCCGCTAGTGGCTTTCGGAATCAAGACCTGCAATACGTTTCGGAACATACGTGCATTGCCTTCTCCCATTCTCGACATTGCGACTTGAGAAGAGTTATACCTTTGATAGAACCTCAAAATCGAGCAGGGCAACAACAACGTCTCAACAGCAACATTGGAGTTTCGAAAATCCAGCCAGCTTTTGCCCCTCATTATTCTCCTCTTCTGTCTCTCTCTTGCTTTCAATCAAATCCCAAAGCCTCTTGCCGATCAGAACACTATGGCCTGGATGTCAACAGGCTCAACCAATGCAGCTCTAATCAAGAATCTCGCAAGCAATGGTCTCATAACGTCTGAACGTGTCAAAAATGCTATGCTAGCTGTACGCCCGAATCTCTTCCGATCTGTCCCTCAGCTACTGCGGTCCTTCTACTCTGTGTTGCGTCTGGTCGTTCACGGGAATCGATAAGTAATACTGCTCTACTAGGTCGACCGTGCTCACTACTCCCCCGCCACGCCCTACTACGACTCCCCTCAAACCATCGGCTTCGGCGCAACCATCTCCGCCCCGCACATGCACGCCTCGGCTGCGGAATCCCTCCTCCCTTACCTCCACTCGGACGCACGTGTTCTCGACATCGGCTCGGGCTCGGGCTACCTGACTGCCGTCCTCGCCAACCTCGTCGGGCCCTCGGGAAGAGTCGTCGGCATAGACCACATCCAATCCCTCGTCGACCTGGCCGCCAAAAACATGACCAAGAGCAAAGAAGGCAGGGAGATGCTCGAGAGTGGCAAAGTGAGGTTTTTGAAAGCAGACGGGAGGTTGGGACTCGATGAGGGCCAGGGGGGTTGGGACGCGATTCACGTTGGGGCCGCGGCGAAAGAGGCGCATAAAGTGCTGGTGGATCAATTGAGAGCTCCGGGGAGATTGTTCATTCCTGTCGGGGACGATATGCAGTACATATGGGTTATTGATAAAAAGGAGGACGGGAGCGTGGTGAGGGAGAAGTCGTTTGGTGTCCGGTACGTGCCGTTGACGGACGCGCCTAAGGAGTGAAGGACTGCGGACGAAGATAGAGAAAGGAGATCTTGGGGGTCAAATAATGTGTTCCAGCGAAGAGGCTGAGAAAGTGGGGTGCATACGTCTTGAGGCAAGGGAATATTTCCTTGGCTCTAGGATGGCTGCTACAGGGCATGTCATCAATGCATTTTTTGGATCGAGTCCTACTGGGCATATCATCTATGCTCTGTTTAGGTCGGCTCCTCCTCTGGGACGAACCACCATAGACGACAACCAGTCCTGGTTGCACGCATATTCTCTTCCCAGGCCAAGATTTACGTGAGACGATTTTTTCAGAGGGGTAGTTCCTGTTTCATTGTGGCTAGGTGCAGCTAAACAAGACTCGGGCTACAATTATCAGGTCTACATCGTCCATCCGCAGACCTCGTTGCCTCCTACTTTTTTTTTTTTTTTTTTTTTTTTTTTTTTGGGGGGGGGGGGTTTGGTTTNNTTGTTTCTTTTTTTTTTTTTTTTTTTTTTTTTTTTTTACTTTGGGTGGAGGGGGTTTGGATTGCTATGCTGGCATTTCCTCTTGGCGCCTTGTCCGGCATTGACAGAGTGAGTAGTGTTGTCTTGGTAGAGAAACGGCAGGAGTCGTCAGGTCCAGCCGTCACCCTTCTCAACGAGAGCAGAGTAGACGGTGTACGAAGTTGAGATCCAGGCAGCGGTGAAAACACATCACTGCTCTGACATAAAGGTACGGCTGGGTGTTGAAAGGCCTCAAAAGGAGCGCCTTTTTGGTAAAAGAATTGACAGGAGTGTGCTAGGTTGATGGTACGGTTGAACTTGACTTGGGGCGAGCTGACTCGAAGGGGTCGGTGAAGGTCTGTTGAACGGTGGAGGCATTGATCCTTCCATGCTGGTGGGTGGGTGAGTGATATTGTGTGTGTGTGTGTGTTGGGGGAGGGCCAAGTGTAAGTGTTGCAATGTCGTGGTCGTAGATGGAAGTTTTGATCGGGCGAAATGGCCGACAGATGTCAGCATCATGAAAAGACTTGGATCAATATTCCCATCCGACGAGAAGCGAAATTTCGATATTGTAGGTTCCAGCCCACGAAAACGCCATTAATGATGCTGTTGGAGTGAACGCCTTTTTATACACATTCCCAGAGATCTTCGAGGATACCGAAAGTTGATTTAACGAGATCAGGGGCGTGCAAGTCGAAATACCGGAATGAATAATATGTACATAGCGAAAGGTTGCATTCCCGTCATCAGGTCGTTTGTTAATAGTCGAACTAGACCAGCGGCAATAATGAGATTGCGAGAAGAAAGGACAAGAGTCAAGATCGAGCAAAGCAGAAAGCCTCAAACCCTCTATTGGGCGGTAGAGACATTCTGTCGGTTTTGTGGAGGATATCCTCTGGAAGTACCTCTTCCAGCATTCGACTGACCCTGGTAACGCGTGTGATTTTGAGAGTTGGTTCCATTTGTCGGTTGGGGTCCACGTCCGTTTGCTTGATTGCGTGCTTGACCAGCATAGCTTCCGTTGGAACTACTAGGACCTCGATTGGGTCGCTGAGTAGGTCCACCTTGTTGTTGGCCTTGGCCAGACGTCTGACGCTCAGAGCCAAAATTTGAAGCTGGGCGCGGGATGTTTTCAGGGGAATCGTAAGCATAGAGCTTCTTGTCGATGGATTGAGGAATGGCTGCAATTTCAGTACCAAGCTCCTGCTCGATTTTGTAAAGATTGAAGCGATCATCCCAATTGATCAGGTTAATCGCGACTCCCAAATGTCCAAAACGTCCAGATCGACCGATGCGGTGGAGGTAGGTCTCCGCATTCTTTGGAAAATCGAAGTTGATAACTACATTGACAGCCTGAATGTCGATACCTCGGGTAAGAAGATCAGAGCAGACAAGATTGCGGCATACACCGTTTCGGAAGTCATGAAACACACGGTTACGATTGTGTTGCAGCATTTTGGCGTGAGAGTAGAAGCAGGAGTATCCAAGCTCGGTGATTTTCTTCGCTAGCAGTTCCACTCGGTTTGTGGAGTTGCAGAAAATGATGGATTGATTAATCTGAAGTTTAGAAAATAGAGTATTGAGGCAATGGACTTTCTGTTTCTCTTCTACGAAACAGTAATACTGCGTTATGCCTCGAAGAGTAAGCTCATCCATCAGGTTGATTTCATACGGATCAGTCATATGTTTATCCTAAAGGCTGTAAATACTTGCAGTAGACATTGGACGGTCAACCTTACCTTGAAGGATTTGACTATAATTGGAAAGGTGGCACTAAAAAGCATGACTTGGCGCTCTTTGGGATGAAAGCCAAGCAGCTGTTCAATTGTGGGCGTAAACTCTGGAGAGAGTAGCTTGTCGGCTTCATCCATAACAAAGGTCGTACACTCGTCCAGTTTGACGACTTCCTTTCTCGCAAGGTCTGCTATCCGGCCAGGCGTGCCAACAATGATGTGAACAGTTTCATTCAGACGAAGGATATCGTCTTTGAGACCCGTACCACCGGTCGTGACCATGACATTGATACCAAGGTGCTGGCCCAGTGTCTTGCAGACTTGCGATGTCTGCAGAGCAAGTTCTCTTGTGGGCACAAGGATCAGAGCCTGGGTCTTCTGCTTTTCCGGCTCAATCTTCTCTAGTGTAGGTATTATGAACGCAGCAGTCTTTCCTGTGCCATTTTTTGCTCTTGCCAAGATATCTCGCCCCGTTAAGGCGACCGGGATGGTTTCTTCTTGGATCGGCGAAGGCCTCTCGAATCCTGCCGCGTGGATACCCTTGAGAAGATCTCGCTTGAGAACGAAGTCCTCGAATTCAAGGCCCTTGGTGGCCGTGACATCCTACATCAACATTCAGCTCCGGTATGCATCGAAAAGCATGATGGCACGCACCTCAGTCTGTGGTCGGTTGTCTTTCTGTGAAGCTTTGGACTTTTCAGCAGCATTCTTATTCGAAGACCCATCACTGCATATCAAGCATGAGTTGGTGACCTTATTCTTGATATATCTAATAAGTAACTCACCCAATACTCATCTTGGCGGTTTGATCTACCAT
Source organism: Usnea hakonensis (assembly GCA_013423325.1). Taxonomy (NCBI): domain Eukaryota; kingdom Fungi; phylum Ascomycota; class Lecanoromycetes; order Lecanorales; family Parmeliaceae; genus Usnea; species Usnea hakonensis. The sequence goes on along the minus strand of BLJB01000274.1, from coordinate 17,976 downwards.
CGCTGAAGCCATTGTAATCTTAGAGTGATGTGTTGTGGTGTACTGGATGCAGATTTCTTCTGCCAATGCTTAAGGTTGCGGGGGCTGTCTTGGTTGACACGTAGAAAAGGTGCAGCGAAGCGTGAAAGTCAACAGCTTGGGAGGAATAAAGGGTTGAGAATAGGTTGGGTGCGCATGTAGAGATAACAGCTTGGATATGAAAGCGGATCTGATTGACTTGATACGTCCGTCACAATGACTTAAGCGCTCTCAGCTGCGCCAGGTAAGTAGAGGTCGAGGAATATGGATTGTGGTATCAAGGAGCAGAGTTTGTGTTCGCAAGTTATTTTAGAGAGGAGAGGTAGTAGGGTGAATTGTATTGAGGACTTTGTAGATGGCTTGATTGGTTCTTTCAGAGCTCTTGCAAGTGGTCAAGTATAAGTATGAGACGTCGTGAGGGTTTTTGGACGCATTGAGTGTTGTTATTTGAGAGTAACAGTGAAGTTCCGAAGTTAAGAAGGACGCCAAGCCATTCATAAGTTATTCTAGCGGTTGCATAAAACATTAACATTAACATTAACACAAAGCCATCAACACCCATCCTCTGAATCGAACAACGATAATAATCAAGATCGTGTTACTCTATTGTTAAAGGCTTGGCTATTGACTTGCTTTGATTCTGTTTGCGATATTAATTGACTTTAAAATTACCTTATGTACATTCACTTTTCCGCAACATTGACCAACCAATGCCTCCCGCGTATACTGAGTACTCCTTGAAGCCATTCACAAAACCTTCCATCCTGGACCGACGACCAACATTACCATGTCGTTTGGAGTTTGGGATATTCCTTTGCGCTGAGTCCCAAATCTGTGAAGACAGAATCGTCACCTTCTCACCATTATTAGCTTGCAGCACGTTCCTGTGCGTCGTACTTTCTACTCACCCTTGAGATGCTTAATGCGACTCTCATCCTCGTGCTCCAGAGTCTCCATCTCCTCCAACGGTGTTTCTTTCTCTGGCTCCTCCTCCTCCCCATTTTGAGGCTTGGCTGCTTTCTCCAGCGCATCGTCGTTATGCCCAATGAGCAGGAATTGCGTGTTGTCGTAATTGAGAAGCTTGGGCTGGAGTGGCATCCAGCCTCGACCGTGGAACTCGTCAAGAATTCTGTAAGACATTAGTAGACGAATTTTCGGTGACCCGTGGGGGAGAACATACTCTTGAGGATATTCAGCCCCTTGCGGTAAGCTGGCATTTGCTGGACCAGAAGACTGAGGATTCTTAGCGCTGGTGAAATAGCTACCACGCTGTCTGAGCCCCACCCCCTACGCAGAGTTCTGAGTCAGTGTAGCTCTTCTTTGGTGTGCCGTCAACATATAGAGCACACGAGCCCTTTCTCATTATGTTGTCATTCTTCTTCGGCAACTTCTAAGAAGAGAGGCAATTTTATGAAACAGAAATATCCCCATTTCGCTGCTGCAATGTCATACTTCGCAGATAAAATGCCAAAATATGAACCACCTAGGTGATGAGACAACTCAGGACAAAGAAGGATCTTTCCGCTCCTGGTATAAGGGATATTGCCCCATTTCACTTCCAAATAGGGACAAGGTCTTCTACACAGTGTACGTACCTGCTGGACTTCGCCGAGCTCCGAAGGGATGGTCAGGATGTAGGCTAAGTGGGTTTCACGACCTGTTTCTGTGATAGCATACACACCCTCGCCGATAGGTGTTGCTGCAGGGGTATGGCGAACGCCAGCTGTTTTGGTCGCATAATCAGAAGATGACAGCTGGCTCTTGATGTCATCCATGCTGATGTTCGCTTTTTCGACGAAGGTGAGGAATCTATCCTTGGGGCTAACGGGGAGAACTTTCTTTGGCAGGGCCAATATGCGGTTGTTTCCGGCATCGCCAATCGGACCGTCGCCGAGCTTTGCACCCTGAGGTATAGGCCGCAGTACGATGTAGCTTCTTGCAACGTCATTGACGTCGCTAGGCTCGTTGATACCAACACGACCTCGGAAGAAGAAGTAAATTAGGCCTTTCTCGAGAATATTTGACGGTATAGCTTCTTCGCGCTTTGAGGAGTCCTCAACCGCATTTTCGGCTTCGGGGACTTTACTTCCGGTACCTTCTTCTGTTACATTCTTATTCTCATGATTGCCACTTTGGTCCATGAGAGCGTCAAAGCCATTCTTCTTCGGCTCTTCTCCCCCATTTTCTTTTGCGTCGCCATTAGTCTCAGGCTCAGTTTTCTCGGAAGGCTCTTCCTTCTTCTCCCTACCCATGGGTTCCTGGTCCCTCACTTCCTCTTCTCTCTGCGCAACTTCATCGACACCTGCCTTGCCATTGCTCGTCTCTGCCGGCTCGGCTTCCTCTTCATCTTTCATCTCCACATCCTCCTTGATATCGCCGTTCTTTTCATCACTGGGCATTGACTCCTCAATGGTCGTTTGCTCTTTCTTGGCCCCCTTTTTCCCACGCTTGCCTTTCGCAGGAGCTTCGGATTCCGCTTTGCGCTTTGTCCCTGCGGCAGCCACGGGCTGACTTTGGGAAGAGGCTGAATTGGAGGCTGAATTGGCCGCAGCTTGTCTCGTAGATCGCCTGGTCCCAGCCATGATGAAAATGAAGTCGAAATAGGCGAAGCGAGCTTTGGGAGACGCCAATTGATGAATTAGATGGAGTCGCGCTGTATACTACTGATGATTTAGAACCGCCAATCACAAGCTTCCTCTTCCTGGGTACGAAGGGACATGGAGCGCGCATCATGTACTTACTTGAGAAGAACGAGAGCAAGCCTCCGGTGTCAAAAAAAAAAGGGGAAACAAGAAAGGGAAAAGGGGGTTGTGGGATCAATGCGATTGTGGAGTTGTAGGTTATAAGGCCAAAATGCTTGGTCCGAGCTCAAGAACCTGGGGCCCCCGAAATGAGAAACATGGGGGTTAGCTTGCGGAGACAGATCCATGATCCATGGTACCTTAGTCTAAACCTTACATGCTGTTACGTCATAATAGCTTGGCAGGGCCGAAGCCACACTCGTCTTAGCTTTTGTCGCCGATTTGATGAATACTTTACTTCTATACCGACGATCAAGCGAGATCAAATTAGACATAGATCGATCGATCGATTGACTTGAGGTACAAAGTAGAACGATCGAGTACTTCTCCCTCATATCAATTGATTTCAATGCCACAGAATTGCAAAGTACTGATCCTACCTTTTTTTAAAAATTCCATCAAGCACGCAATCAATGTATCCTATAAAGAAACACCCATCAGCTCAGCATAACCCGGTCTCCTCTCGTTGGCTTAAGCCCATCTCGGCCTACCAGCCGACAAAGCTCAACCTCACGCCTGGGGTATGGAGGACAGAGGTAGCTATTCTTGACCCCAACACGGCCATCATACCGCCTACTTGATTTCGACAACTGGAACCGCGAGCGCCAGGCGGCCATTGGGCGTGGTCAAGTTCCGAATGCCCAACACCACGCTTTGCAGGCAGCGAGGCGGGAGAAGATGAGGCTTTGGAAGCTGAGGAAATGGTTGAAGCGAATGCGAGGGGACAGGCGATATGCGAAGGGGATGACGAGAGAAGAAAAAAGGGAAGCAATGGTGGAGGATAACTAAGGCATGCGGTGACAAGGATGCTGTGAGCTAGAAAAAGTCATTAGTCACGCTGGGAATAGGTTTTGATTGCAATTTCATATATACCCAGGTAAAGCGTAGGCATTATACAGTCTTTGAGTAAATCTTTACGATTTCCTCCTCCTCCTTCTCTATTTGAGCAGCTCGTACGCCACTCCTTCGCTTGCTCTCCAACCTGTCCTTGTCCTGCTGCATGCTCTGGATGAGAGCACTTTTCATCCTGATCCTATGCCCGTATTTGTAAAAAACGACTGGAATAGGTATAATTGCTACCTGTAACAGGCCCAACAATGTTCCGGCCCAATGGGGGTCCAATTTCGCGTACACTTGAAGTCGGTCATGTCAATTACTTATCTTCCAGAGTCGGAAAGCAATCCAATGAGATACGAAGACTCTCACGTTGCAGACCTAGACAATGCCCGGAGTGCTGGAAAATAGTGCTGGGGAGAGAAGGAAAAAATTGGGAGATCCTTACTTGCTGGTCCCGCAAGTGGTAATGTGCCACCCAAAAGTGATCGGATCACTGAGTTCCCTGCCATTGCAGAGGCGGCGTAAACTGCGGGATGTCATCAGTGTTCGCTTATCTGAGGCAATTGGGATATCTCACTTCCATAGCTATGAGCAAGGTAATTCGATGCGTATATAAATACAGCAGTATTTCCTGCGCCGAAAGGTATTCCTGCCAAGATAGGCCAGATCCAATGTACCGGAGGCACGCAGGTCCAAGCAAACCACAGCTCTCCAACAGGGGCCAAAACAGCAGCGATGCAAACGACACTGACCATGGCTTCGGGAGGTACTTTCCCAGTTTCAGGGTCTTTCTTATGAGAGTTGATCATTCTTCGAAGCAGTGGCTCGGCACCAATAACCAGAAAACACCCTATCGAGATTTCAGCGTCAGCTTTTCTGTATGAGCTTAGTTCTTGAATCTCAAAGTTGGCCTCGAAAGTTGGAACTCCAGTAGAATATCTCGAGAATAGTACTCTGCACGGATGAGGAGAGATTGGCTCTAAAAATAGCTCACCAACAGCCATTCCGGTAAATGCAAGTCCGGTTATACCAGCGGACCAGCCACGGATGCCCGTGAAAACGATAGGATAGGCGACGAAGCAGAGATATCTAACCATGGTCTTGGAGTTAGTTTTGCTTTTCTGAGGAGGTATAGCGAGCCTTGAAATACGTCTGAAGAGCCAAAAAGCCCCCAAACATATCTCAGAGCTCATAATTCATCTCAAAAGAGGAAACGTGAACTCCGGGAACGCCTACAGGATACCGTAGATGATGGCTATGTACACGTCCCAAAAGATACTGCGGAGCTGTCAGGCGTGGTCCCTCGAACTAAGAGCATCTAGAGGGGGCGTACCAGATTGATTCTGTGAATAACATGACAAATGGTCGGCTGAGGTTGACTTTTAAGAGTTCCCAAAACTTGATCTTACTATCATAGCGGGACCAGTAGCTTTTTTCGTCTTGCTCCTTTCGGCGAAGCTTAGCTTTCTTTCGTAGCAGGGCCGGTGCATATGTCTCCTTAAGCACACACATGAAGATGAAGGCAACTCCAGATATGATCATGACAATCCAGTTGGTCCATCTCCAGCCAAGATACCTATTCACTCGTCAGTATATCCAGCAGCCCTCTGGTGATACAGAGGTTTGCCTTACTGCGTCGAGAATCCTCCAATGATGGGACCGAAGGTTGGGCCGTTGAGTGGTCCTATTGACCAAATCGAAAAAGCCAATGCTCGATAGTCGTCGTTAACGATGTCACTAACAGTACCAGGGCTATTGGCAATCAAAGCAGACCCAGCTAAGGCCCCGAAGAATCTGACAATGATGACTTCTGGCAATGAGGTCGCAAGTCCACAAGGGATGACCAGAATGGTGAAAAACGCCATGCTAGCTATATAGACTGGTCGACGACCATACATTTCGGAAATGGGGGCGAGTAGCATGCTCCCTATAGCGATACCAATAACTAGACGCGCAGTCAGCTTTCAAAATCAGAAACCTCAGTCGCTGCTCTTCAAAACTCACGGTAGGAAGTCACCCCTAAAGTTACGACAGGCTCAGAAGAAACGCCAAAATCTTGTTGCATCTCTGCCAAACCCGTAGTGTAAGACGTTGAATACACAACAATGCACCACTACATGGTTTCTCCAAAGTCAATATTGCCTAGCAGAGTCTATCGAGCCTTGTCACATGTCTCAAGATTAAAGAATCCCGAGACATGCTCAAAAACACAAGGTCTAATTCAAAAGGGGTAGTGTGAAGTTCCAAAATACGTACTGTTGACCATGATATGCAAAAGATGGTGAAGGCCTTGTACCAAATTGACCAGTTCCTTGGATTCATGGGATCATCTTCGCCATCCCAATCTACCTCATAGTCCGGATCATTGGTCGCATTGGTGGCTATCGAGGCTGCATTGTTGGAAACAACCGGTCTGAGAGAGCGTGTCAAGACCTCTGGTGTCACGATCTTCTCGAGATCGTCATTGTTAACAGCATGGTCGCGCACGGAGACAGGCCGCTCGAATGAGACGCTCGATGGAACACTTGAACGGAGAGACTTGATGGAGTCTTCCTCTCCACCAATTGAGGGCATTGCAGAGAATGGTGAATTAAGGCAACTAGCAGAAAGATGTGACTCGACCCTTGTAATCAGATGTCACAACAATCGGTCAAACGATGTCTCAAAAAACAAGTCGAATCAATCTCTCTCTCTCTCATCCTTTTCTTAGCTCTACGAAGCAAACGTCCTTTACGCGGTCCTGATGCCGTTAAGCAGGTAGTTTGTAGAACAGGAGGAAAAGTAGCAGACATGGTGATTGAATTAATAATGAAAAAGTGGAGCTGCCCTAGTGATTAGGCCTTTTCATCACCAGACATAATCAAGCACGAAGGCACCAAGACCGAGTATAATTCCGTCAATTCCCAACGGTGAGTAGATAGTGTGTGACAGTACGACTACGTTACAGTACTGATGCAACCAGATAATCAAGATTAGCGGAATAATTCCGATGTCCGCTGCTAGCCGAGCACCGCATTTACTTTACCTCATACTTCGGACTTTAGCTCATTGATAACAACATCCAATCCCGTGGTCCAAGAGCTCCAGCAATCATTTCTTCGGCCTAAACATCATCACACACAGCCTACTTAATTTCCAACAAAATGCCTACATCGAACAACACTAACAACCCAGTCGGCTTCGTCACCTCTACACTGGGAAATGGAGTCTCTGGCGTGGCCAAGACAGCTGGAGGTATTGTCGGTGCCGCAGGCCGTGGGGTCGGGCAGACCGTGACAGGCGTTACAGGTAGCGCGGGAAAACCTGTGGGGGATGCCCTGGAGGCTGTTGGGAATGGCGTGGAGGGAGGCGCGAGGAGCGTAGGAGACGGTATCGAGGATGCTGGCAAGGGGAAGAAAGGCTTTTGGACTTGAAAAGATTGAACCACCTGACGGCTATCCGTGATGTCATTCGAGTCATCGACAACGCTGTCCGTTGGAGCAAAGGTTGCAAAAGCGGAGCATGACACAGAGCATCTAGGAAGGGAATTAGACATAGGTTTCAGAATCATAGAGCAGCAGTGGATTGGAATTCAGAGGTGGATCATGTCGATGAAGTAATTGGTTAAGAACTCATTGTCTGGGACTGATAGTTATACACATCGTCCGGGTTTGAAGAGTGACAGATGTATTGGGACACAGGAGGCAAATCGAGCCCATAAAGCACAGGTGTTTTACCTCGAAACGTCTCCATTGATGTTCAGCCTAATTTGAGGTCGCGAATGCCACAATAACTGACTTGAATGAGAATACGCACGCCCGCTAAACGTATTGGTACAGGTCTCGCATGTCACTGATCGCTGAATCCACAAAACCTATTCACATAATGCTACATCCTCTCTGCCTGCATTGCTCATAGTACCCTTCTTCTTCCTCCTTTCCTAACGCCATACCCTGCCGTCTCTTCACCCCTTTGACTGTCAAGCTCTGCTTACCCGCACCATGGTACCATTTCAGACTTTGGATAAGACCACCATACTTGTCATCGACGCTAATCGTCCATTTACCGCTAGTGACTTCAACTGCAGTATTGTCACGAGGGAAATGGAACTCAGGCAGGAAGACTTCTGTAGGCACTTCCTCAGTAGCAGCTTTCTCGCATTCAAGCGAGAAGGTGAATGTTGCGTTGCGGAGATCAAAGCCTGAGGAGGTGACATTTCCAACGGTAGTTATCGGACTAGGTCGCACATATGCCTCGGCGGCACGGAAGCCAGGCGTACTACCGATCTCTGACGGTGTGTTTGATTTTTGTGATGAGATGGAAGGCGTGGAGAGCTTGTTTTTTAGAGTTTCTGGAATGACAGGTGATGTATCAGTCGAGCGGCTTTCGGAAAACGCAGGCGAATTCCTGTCTAGAGAGACAGTAGAAGCTCTGGGGGTCGGACCTGGCACTTCCGAATTAGGCTCGGGATGAAGAGGTAAAGCTTTATCGTCGAGCGAGAAGATAGAAAGGTCTTCGCCATTCCAAAGATCTCCCCATTCATGGTTATTCTGGTACAATCAGCGATAGTGGGCAGCTAAATACGGGACATCAGCCCACCGTTGCCATGTATAACCACAATGCGTAGCCATTGCAGCCACAGCCTTCTAGTGCGAAATGATTTGCATCCATGGCAGATGACTGACTCGAATAATCACCGGTTTTGTAAGCGTATTTATCGTCCATGTCATATGGTATACCGATTTCTGTGAAGATGCACGGGTGATTACCCATATATTCCATACCTTCCTTCCTGATGGCCGAGAGCTGATCTCTGAAACAGTTCCTTATCGCTGTTTCACCTACTTTCACAGCAAATGCTGGTGAAAGATATTTCCCTCGCAATATTCCGAAAACATCGACATTCCAGTATCGATTCCTACCAATATACATTAGTCAGCTCTCTTTGACCGAAACCGCTCAGACTTGCCACTTCTTCGTCATCAAAGTAACCCCATCGTAAAAATGAGGAGCAAAGACCATGTTTGGGTCATCATCATCAGTGCCTTTGATTGAGGGGGGTATCTCGAGGACGGGTGGTTGACAGAACATTATAGCATCTTGGTGTACGCTTGTAATGGCTTTCCGATGTCTCCGATAGTATGGCATGAAGTACTGATTTGTGAAAAACTCATAATCAATTTTTCTGCCGCTCCTCGGCTGCCTTGCGAAATAATCTTTCTTCAGCAGTTGATCGTTTGATGGGTCCCAAATCCCATGTTGCGCCCAAATACATTCTCCCAATTTCCAGCCTGGATCCCTCTTCCAACCATACCTTGAGTCATCATAGTCTGCTGGTAGCCAAGTCGACTCTCCTTTGGGATCTACTAATTCAGTGCCAGACTTGTACGGTCCCAAGCCACCAAAATCCCAGGTGTCCATTTCGCATGCTCTGCCAGAGCTAACCAAAATACCTTGCCATGCAGTCGGCGAAGGCCCTTTTTGTAATTTCTGGTCATCTGGGATGACGGAAATATCCTGCCAGCCAATGAGACCTCGGTTGGGCTCGTTCATACTTTCCCAGCCGATGACCACATCATTCTCAATATCTCCTGCTTCCTGTATCCTTAGAGCAAGGTGACGACACGCTTCGAGCCAATGATCCTGCAGGAAGTCCTGGATGTTCTTCCCATCAATGATGGCCTTGGGGGTAAATTCTCGGCCCCCAAAGAACATTGTGAATATGACTTGACATGCCAACCGGGTGTAATTTGTAGCCCAGATCATTTTCGGATACTTGGCAGGCTCAGGGTAGGTATTATGTACCCAAGCGGCTTGGGTGGAAGGAAATGCCCGTGGATTGAGTCCCATTGCGTATAACGTCCACATGGGTGCACCGGAACCACCAGTGAACCTTGACCATACATCCTGATGAGGATCCATGAACACATAAAAGCCATAATTTTTTGCCAGTCTCAAGACATCAATAGTATGCTGCACCCACTCTTCGTCATACTTCCCAGGTCCGGCATGCTCAATAGCTTCCCAAGTGAATACATAACGAATCAAGTTGTATCCCCATCTTTTCAGCCGTGAGAAATGGGTATGTGCTTCGTCTATAGGAAAAGGTCTACCGACAAAGGACACTTCATCTCCATCGTAAAACCTGTCGGGACTGTTCGAGGGTAGATCGGGGACCGTTGGGAACTTGGCATCTCCGGCGACATTTATACCACGTAGAGTGACCTCCCTATTCTCACTGTCGCGAAACGTTCGCCTCTCGATCCTGAGACGCAGGGGTGCCATGAGCAGTCACAGTGGCCAAGAATGGCCCAAATCACAGGGCAGCGTAAGTAACTAAAAGAGCGTATTGGGAATGACTTTGGTCACCACAGGGACGCACGGACACAAGCACAGAAGCCAGTCAATATCCAATTTGAGTCATCTTCTTGAGACTCTCCTGAATATTTGCAATTCGCTCCTACCAGTATGTCCATTCTTTAGAGTATAAGAATATACTCTAGTATTTAGATAGTAGGCATAGAGAGGGTGAGAGGCAAATGACGAGTACATACTATACTGTGATACTTTTAGGTACGCTCCGAAGATACCCCTGCTGCAGATCTCCTATGCCACAAGAAGCTATTAAGCAAACAAAATTGTCAACATTTTCTCAGTTCACTTTTGCCAAATTGACACATTAAAACCATATCTATAATTCATGCTCAGAGCTCCCCTCTAGTCATGCAGTCTTCTTTAACACGCCGTAGCAATTCAACTCCTCCAGAATGTCCAGCACCAAGGCAGCTCTCAAAGCCGCAAAAGCTGCTTTGGATGCCAACAAGAATCTGGATGCGATCGAGCACGCCAAGACGGTGCTGAAGACGGACTCAAAGAATTACTATGCGTATATTTTCGCAACCATTTGCCCCTCTATTATTAGTGATGAGACTGACTGCAGTCTCCAGTAATGTCTTCTTGGGCCGAGCACTCGAAAAGCTGGATCAGAATGAAGAATCAGAGAAAGCCTATGAAGCCGCCATTGGTATCAAAGACCAGGATTCTCTGGCGTGGCAAGGCTTAGTGGGTCTTTACGAAAAGCAAAGCGGCAAGAAGCTTGACAGTTACCACGATGCTGCGGTTCGATTAGCTGAAATACATATGAACGAGTACGCGGGGCGAAATTCTTTTACTTAAGTCTGAAAGTCTTTATGGCTAATAGGATTGCGCTTTTAGGGACGACAAGATACGCTGTCAAACAGTCTTGGACAAATACACAGGAACTGCCAAAAGATACGGCTCTAGGGCACAGTACAAACATTCTTTGGAGGTGCTACTGCCCACCGCTACTCTATATGATTATCTTGAAGGTCGAATTCCCGAACCAGTGTTCACCTATTCCAAAATTGCAGACATAGTGGAAGCGGAAGAAAAGGAGAAGATCAACACGGAAATTGGGCAACGAAGAACTCGTCTTGGAGCAAAGATCAGCCAAGTCACGTCAGATGTTAAGAGAGAAGTGTTGGAGAATAGTCCACTGGAGTATCTGTACGGAAGTATCATCGACTGGACCCATGATGATGCGATCCGACGTCAATACGAGGAGAAAGTCCTCCAGCATGCATATGACACTCTTATGGTCATACCAACGGTAAGGAAGGCAGACAAAAGGAGGCAAGTTCAGAAGATGGCGCAAGGGCTAGTAATATTAAAACATCAATTCTTACTTGCATGGAAGATTGAAATGGAGTGGAAAGATGTAGTAGATAATGAAGAGATGGATCCTGAATTACTCAGGAATTTCATTATTTTGTTCCCAGACCTTGGACTCAGCAAATTGCTACGAGGCTTCCTTGACAGCGACATCTCTCCATTTCCGAAACCGACAGATTCCGCTCAGGAGCAGAACGAAGAGAGTGACAACAATTCTGTATTATCGGGAGAGGACAGGCTCATTCTTATGACTGAAGGCTTGGAAGAAAGTCCGTCATCAATCCTGGCGCACCGTATCATGGGGCTCATGTATTTACATCTCGAAGAATATGAGATTACTGCGACCACAGCAAGACAAGGCCTACAGTGCATCTCGAATGAATCTGATATCTCCGGCCTTACCCTAGAAAAATTATTCGATGCAATGAGAATCATTCTAGCCACAGCATTGGTTCATTTTCAAGCACCACGGCATCACCCAGAAGCAAGAGAACTCTTTGAGAACGTCCTTCATCGTAGACCCAGCGAAATTTCTGCACTGATCGGAATTGGTCTGATACTCGAGGAGCAGGAGGAGTATGTCAAAGCCGTCGATTTCTTCGACCGTGCTCTGAAGCGAAATTCTGACCCTAAGATAAAAGCCGAGGCGGCTTGGTGCAAAGCTCTCAATGGCGATAGCGCGGCGAGCCTGCAAGAACTCGAGGCTTGTCTTCTAGATATGCAAGGTTCTGATACACGATCTAAAATGCTACGATCTCAAACATTGTATCGGGTGGGTATGTGTATCTGGAATCGGGAACCTTCTACCAAGGCTCGTAAGAGCCGTGATGGAGCATACGCTCGGTTTATTGCCTCGCTGCAAGCTGATTTGAACTATGCCCCTGCCTACACAATACTGGGTATATACTATGCCGACTATGGCAGAGATAAGAAGCGTGCTCGCAAATGCTTTCGGAAAGCTTTTGAGCTCTCGTCATCTGAGGTCGACGCCGCCGAGCGCCTTGCTCAATCATTTGCCGAATCAGGAGAGTGGGATCTAGTTGAAGTTGTCGCCCAACGAGTGGTAGAGTCTGGCAAAGTCAGAGCAGCCCCTGGATCGAGAAAGAAAGGAGTGAGCTGGCCTTTCGCAGCTCTAGGAGTCGTTCAGCTCAACAATCAGGAATATTCCAAAAGCTCCGTTTCATTCCAGTCAGCACTTCGATCTTCCCCCGAAAACCACCATTACTGGATAGGACTGGGCGAAAGTTACCATAACTCAGGACGTTACATTGCGGCGACCAAAGCTTTCGAAAATGCCCAGACATTTGAGACTTCCAAAGAAAATAGTTCCGAAGATATTTGGTTTTCAAAGTACATGCTCGCAAACGTTAAGCGAGAATTGGGTGAATACGATGATGCCATTGCTGCCTATCAAGATGTCCTGGAACTGAGACCTGCCGAATTCGGAGTCTCCATTGCCCTGTTGCAAAGTCTCGTCGAAGGCGCTTGGCACAGCATTGAGCTCGGTTTCTTTGGCCGTGCAGCGGATGCTGCTAGCAAAGCCATAAATGTTGCCAAGAGCATCGCAAAAGAACACTGCGAAGCTTTCAACCTTTGGAAGGCAGTTGGTGACGCCTGTTCCATGTTTGCCTTTGCATCTGCATACGCTTCAAGGCTTCCAATTCAGGACTTGCTATCGCTTCTAGAGGCTGACGTTGATCTCCAAGTCTACAATGTCCTGGCAGAGATAGACGGAATCGGTGATCAGACGTTGCGGACTTTGGCAAAAGCGAATCAGCGAACGCCTTCTTTTCCCCAGCTGAGCATGATTGTAGCGGTACTGGCCCAAAAACGCGCGATTCACGCTTGTGCCAATGATATTCATGCCAGAGCCGTTGCGTGGTATAACCTCGGCTGGACAGAGCATCGGGCACACGTATGTAGCCAGGATTTGATTGATAATGAGTCAAAGCAGAAGCCGATGAAATACCTCAAAGCATCTGTGCAGGCTTTCAAAAGAGCAATCGAACTCGAAGCTCGTAATGCCGAATTTTGGAACTCTCTTGGTATAGTGACAACGGAGCTCAACCCGAAAGTCTCCCAGCATTCATTTGTTCGCAGTCTCTATCTCAATGACAAGAATGCCAGAGTCTGGACGAATCTCGGAACACTTTATCTGATACAAAATGATCTTCAGCTTGCCAGTGATGCTTACACACGCGCACAGTCCTCCGATCCCGATTATGCTCAAGCGTGGCTTGGGCAAGGTATGTTAGCCACAAGAATAGGAGACCCGAACGAGGCTCGGAAGTTGTTCGCCCACTCTTTCGAGATAGCGGACTCATCCTCTCTTATGATCAAGCGTCAGTTTGCCATTTCCTCTTTCGATCATCTCCTCTCATCTCCACTAAACAGCAGCACGACGAGCGCTATTGGGCCTCTGTTTGCTCTACATCAACTACGCTCTCAAGTTCCAGCGGATTTTGCTTCCCAGCATCTTTCATCTTTGTTCGCTGAGCGAATTGGCGATTTTGGAGGCGCAGCAACTACACTTCACCTAATTGCTTCAAATCTTGAAGCCGAGTATGAGACATCTGAATCTCCGGCCCTTCTTATGCGTTTCGCTATGGCGAAAGCTGTTTTAGGTCGAGTTCAATTGGCAGATCAGGAATTTAAGGCTGCAGCCGAGAATGCGGAGACAGCTCTCAACCTCTCCGAAGAAGAAGACATGAAGAACGAGGCTCGTCAGAAGATCCGACTCTCTGCGCATATGACAGCTGGGTTAGCCTACTACTACCAAGGGACTATGGACGAAGCTATCAGCATGTTTCGGAGTGCTTTGGAAGAGACGCAAGGTGACCCTGACATAGTCTGTCTTCTGGCACAAGTACTATGGGCGAAAGGAGGCGACGAGGAGCGGGGCGTGGCTCGAGAGCAGTTATTTGACTGTGTAGAGAATCACCCTGGTCACTCAGGCGCTGTCATTCTCCTCGGTGTCATTGCTGTTTTAGACGATGATCGAGATACTATTGAAGCAGTGACTGCGGATCTAGAGGAACTACGAACCCGAGACTCCTTGACTGTCCGTGAGCAAAGCAAAGTTGCTGAGCTACTGATGACTATTTCTGCTTTTTTTCCTGGTGAGGCAGGGCAAGACGCATCGGAAATGTCGCAAGCAACCGTCACAACTATGCTTGCACCTTCCCAGCCCCACGGTTGGTCGCAGCTAGCTAACATCTCAGAAGAAGCCTATCCTGCAGAAGCTGCTTTGCTTACAGCGAACAAAGCTTGTCCGCCTGGAGGTGATCTTGACGCAAATGATCTTTCTAAGGCCTATTCGGGGACAGGGAGGCTCGATGACGCACAGAGAGCCGTCATGATTGCGCCTTGGACTGTTCAGGGGTGGGAAGCACTCGCTAGAGGCTGACGTTGTACGATTGATTGCTATGATGATTTTGGATACAATTCAGCATTTCGAGCGTTATACGCATTGGATATTTCTGGAGACCTAGAGCGCTGTGACAGGCGCATGATTTTGGATACAGTTCAGCTTGTCCAGCGTTGGACGCATTGGATATTTCTGGAGACCTAGAGCATTATGACAGGCGCCATCTTGGGACCGCATGTGCCATAGAACCAAAACGGGACTCAATTCATTCAGGTTTTGCTCATGATCTTTTCACATTCGCGTCTCAATTCATCAACACCAGCTACATTCTGCCATCTCAGTAGGATCCGTCGAACCTCCTCCCAATCATTCTTCGCGTCTTCCAGCCTCCCTTCATCAATCAACACCCCTAGCCTCTTCGGCGTCCCCAGCACCCACCTCACCGTATCCCTCTCCTGCCTCCTCACCTTTCCAATTTCCTCTTTTCTATCCTCGCCCACTCCCCCATTTCCACCACTGCCATTCCCCACCCCTGCCACCAGCCCCCTCGCCGTCTCCGCAATATGCGCCACAGCCGGACTCAGCGTACTAGTCGTTGGCGTCAGGGGATCCATATTATCCCTCATCCTTCTAATCGTATCCGTCGCCGCGATCAACTTGGAATAATTGTCATAGACCAACGCTTTCCTCTCCCCGTCTAATCCTTTAATTTCATTGACCAAGCCAGCTTCGACCCTCAACACCCCCTCCAATCCATGCCCCGCGAGCACCGACTTAACGTAAGCGTCTGCATCGAAGTCTGAAGCGTCAAGTTCACTGGACGGAGGCTCGGGATCTGGGTGTTGGAGGGTCGAGGGTGTGTCGGCAGGGGCGGTGGTCTTCAGGTTGTAGTAGTCGCGGAGCGCGGCGCGGTGCTGGCGGCGGACTGGGGCGGGGGAAGTGGTGCGGGAAGTGGTGGGTGTGCTGGCGATGGAGCCAGAAGGGTTGGGGGGTCGCGGGGAGGTCACGGTCGCCATTGTAGAAGAGGAAACTTGACTAGGATAAAATTGCTATGCCGCCTGGCTCGGTTATCTTACTTTACCCAATGTAGGTACCATATGTAGGTAGGTTAAGGTAAGTAGAGTCGCGATACATGCGGCTATTCGCTTATTTTAGGGTGGACGACGGCTAGCTATATAACAATATTAAAACTTTTTTTTTTTTTTCTTTTTTATATATTATTTATCTAATATCTAAATACTTTCTATACTTCTCTAATACTCGTACGAGTCTATAGATTAATTAATTACTTTCTATATAACTTTATATAGCTATAGAATTAATAAGAGTAGTAGTTAGACCTAAATAGGGTTAGCCTTAATATATAAAATTTTTTCTTTATATAAAGATTCTATTTTCTTTCTTTTCTTCTTTCTTATTAATACTATTATTACTACTATTAAGATAAATAATAGATATCTATCTCTCTAATTATATAAGTATATAGCTAACTAGCTCTATATAAAGCTTCCTCTACTACTATTATTATTATTACTAAATAAGTTACTATACCCTTATATTGATAATATGATTTGAAAATAGTTAATATTTATCCTTAATTAAGATAATATATTGGACTGATGATGGAAGGACGATCATTCCAATCCATGGTTGACAGCGGCAACGAGGCGTACGAGNNACTTGGGGTAGGGGCAGAGGGGAGTAGGGCGAACGATAGGGGTAGAGGAGGCAAGGCGGTAGTGGAAGAAACGCGTTAAGAATACGCGACCCAGGCCCCTAACCAGCCGGTAGGGGGGGCGACTAATGAAAGGAACCTCGGGAGAAGCTAGGCAAATAGGAAGGAATAAGCGAGTAACGCTATCGCTACGTTAGAAGCTATTAAAAATACGCCATTCGGAGAGCTAAGCGCGGCCGTATAGGAAGCGTATATAAAGAATCTGGGAGGTACCTAGAC
>BLJB01000273.1:0-32174 GCA_013423325.1 Usnea hakonensis | reverse complement strand
GGGTGGTCGAGTGGGATAGTGTCCGCGAAAACCGCGGAAGAAATCCGCCCTGCTAAGATCCAGGGTCGACGGTTCGAGCCTGGCTGTGGCACATGCGAGCCACAAATATATATGCGCCGCGCCCAAAGCTAGCTCAGTCGTCGCACACTTCCGCTCACATCTCTTATTCTCGCTTCTCTTCAAGGGTCGTGTTGAAAAAATATGAATATCATCTAGAATAAGCTCTTTCTAGTATCTGCCTTTTTAACAAACTAACCAATCACCCGGAAACTCACGCAAAAGAGAACCCAACTATTGACCACTATGGATTTAGGTTTGTTGATTTGGAAATTTGGAGGGGTGGTGTGGGGGTTCTGCGGATAGGTATAGGAGGCGTGTGAGCTTGCCTTGTAAGGGGTGATGTGTGTCTAGTGATTTAATTCTGGTGCTCTATGTATTTGATGAAGATTGATTTGTGCTGGGGAGAGAGAGACACCGCTTCCTCTCTCTCGCTGTCACACGATTAAGTCATACACAAAGATTGATGGGCTTTGATAATCATGATTGCGATGCTGAAATGTGTTCTTCTTATTTTCGTCTTCTTCGGTTGCGTTTTCCCTGCGGAGTTCTTGAAATAATATAGAGGCATGGATTATTTTATCTCTGTGCCCTGCTCCCGAGAGATATCTTTGATGAAGGATATTGCGAGTTTAGACTAGACCTTATCAAACAGAGACCAATATCTATAAGCTCGTAAATTGAATATGTTTGACACCCACCCCTTGCAAATCCCTTCCCGGTCCCAGACTCCTTGTTATTCTTTCTCATATTCATGTGGTCTTGGCAGATTTCCCCCCCACGTCTGGGCCAAGGACACCTGCATCATTTTGCATTGTCGATTGTCGTTGAAAATTCTACAGCCGTCGTTGGTAATTGTTCAGTCCATTTACGGGAAAACATTGTTCCGTGCTTGGTTGTAATTTCACCATGGGCGTCACAAGGCATCGAGTGCATAGCAAATCTGGGTTAAGAGATGGAAACCTTGCTTGGAGTGACGTGCCAGGAACAGAAAAAGATGTACGCTTTGAGGCCTGAGAAGGCCTCAGGGCCGTGCGCTTCCACGTGCATGTTACCAATGATGCACAACGAAGAAGACCATCACCGGATGGGGAAATGATCGTCCCTTGCATCATGCGGACTGCAGCGAGCGGCACGTCATTGGACAAGTCCACGTAACCCCTGCGTATGTCATACGCCTCGGACCCTAGTGGTGGAGCCCAGATATACTTGACAGCCGTACCTAGCGTATATTCCGCCCATTGTGTCATCACGGGATGTAGCGCTATGGAACCAACGATTAGACCCATGAGCATATCACACTCTGGGGTACTCATAATCGTACGCATGCAGCTGGCAGATGCTCAGCACGGACTCTGCAGTACTAGTCTAGCTAGAGAAGTGTAACCCTGCTTTTGCGTTGCAGCAGGTGACGGGCGGGAGATGTGCGAACTCTGCATAGCGCATGTGTGATTTCATTTGGCATCAAAGTGGCTTATCTGAGCACCGATTCCAGATGATTGGCCAAGAAATCCTTGAGTTGCAGTCGAACGCCCTTAATGAATCGAGTCCTGGTAGAGAACTTGCATATGCAAAGGTTGCAATCGATTTAACGAATACGGATACGTCTAGACTTTATCGGGATATATCGAAGGATTTTTAGGCACATCAAAGTAGGTCGTCGGTCACTACTTCAGCATAGATGCAAATTCCATCAGAGCGGAATTCCGACTTTGCATCCATCATGGTCACCCCATTTGTCACTGACCTAACAGGCAACATTTGGATTCCTAGAGTTGTCCCTTCTGCACTGAGACAACGATCAAACAGGCATATCGTTTGCAGATTTGGTCTTACCATGCACTGGTCAGCTCGAATTCTCTGAAGCCCTCAGGCTAGGTACGGAATCTGCGCTGAGGTTCGAATCCGGTCGTATCGGCGTTCAGATGGGCTTCTGCCTTTGATAATATATTGAATAAATTCTTTCTGATGGTGCTCCCTCTTCGAGCTCCATGTGAGGCCTAAGTATTGAGCCGGCCTTTTTTGACCACAATGACGTCTTTTCCATGACGGGGCACAACGCACGCAACTTTAAATATAGCAGATTTGACCATGTCATGCGTTGCGAATATTGAATCAGCAAATCCCGAAATTTTCCTTGTCAGTGCACCTCTTTCTCCATTTGTGCAAGCTAAAGTACCAAGGGACAGGTGGTGAGACCTGGTAGCTCACTAGGCCCATGGCTGGTTCCACAAATGTGGAAGTATGAAGGAGGATTTTGGAGACTTTCGTACAACAAGGACTTTCTAAAGATATAATCTGCTTGGTCCACAGAATTGAAAGTTTTGACAAGTTCAGGCAAGATGTCGGAGCTGCCATAGAGAGCAAACGATGAGTAGTCGCAAGTACGTAGAAGTCACCGACAGCGACAGTGACTCTAGGTCAAGTAAGCTTGATGACACAATTCTTATTTGATCAGTGAGAAGAGAATTATGCGGCTGCCGACTGCGAAGTTGTAGGTTAATCAAACCCAGCAATAATCTCTCGAGGGTTGACAGACATTTGTGGAACATTCTTTCCTCGTGGAAACACGAGATCAAACATCAAGAGCACGTATTGTAAGTAGTACGCATTGGCTGAATCAGGGTAAGAGACAGTCGATCGGGTATGGCGGTCTCAATGATTTGAATGATAGAACTGATATAATATACGGAGTAGACAGACAGCGTGTCTACAATAACATGTAGATGTAGAGCGGTGCTTTTATATGTTGTAGTCCATCCAATGAAGATGATGAGAGTTGGATAAATTATGGAAGATCTAAAATTAGAGTCACGGAGAATTGTTACGGCGAGAGCCGAGCTTAGCTTACTTTCCTTTAGCGCTGAGTGAGTCCACGTGTAACGAGTAACGAATCCGTTTCAAAACTGCCCTGTCTTATTTATATACAACACAACTCAACAGACTTCACTCCTTTCTCTTCTTCCCATTCTACTCTACCTATCCTTCATTCTCTCTCACCTTCTATCTGCCATCTACCATCTACCAATTACCAATCACTCATCCCTTATCCCTTCTGCTCAATCAAACATGGACTTTCTCAATCAAGCCGCCCAGGCATACACTCATCAGCAGGGAGCTAGCACTCAGTCCTCTCGTCCTCCTCACCAAAGCCAATCTCAGGGACAAGGCCACTACCCACCCTATCAATCTTCTCCTCACCCCCCGAATAATGGTCTACCACCGGGCTGGATCCAAGAGTGGGACGCCCCAGACAATCGCTACTTCTAGTACGTTCTTGTCTTCCTCTTTCTCTTCGCTCGACAAGAGTCTCAAGTGTGTCTTGGACGAAACCCCAACCTTGAGACTTGCTCTAAGACTCCATGTCCTTTTCTCAACATTCTCCTCGTCATGAAATGCTGACTGTGGATCAGCATCAATCAACGCACAGGCGAACGTACCTTCAACCGTCCCTCGGCCTCTCACCAAGGCCCTCCTCCTTCCGACCCAAACCACAATCTTCCTCCTGGCTGGATAGCCGAATGGGATGCCCCCGATCACCGCTGGTTCTTCGTCAATCAAAGAACGGGTGAACGCACTTGGAACCACCCTGGTCCACAAGCACAGTACACAGAGGTGTATACCAGTGGCCGCGGACCCATGGGCTCTACATATCAGCAGTCGGAGGTGATTACTCAAACTCAGGCTCCACAGAAGAAGAACCACAATATGGCATACGGGGCTGGGGGCGCAGTGGCTGGATTGGCCGCAGGAGCATTATTGATGCACGAAGGCCACAAAGTCGGTATGTTCGCTACGGCTCTTGCCATCTGGGTGCCCTATCCTGAGTATAATTGACTGACACTTTCGTTTGATAACAGAGGAGCATTGGGAAAGAGACAAGGAAAAGTTCGAAGACGACTTTGAAGGCCGCCGTCGCTATGAACATGAGGGCCGTGAATACGGGGGCCGTGGATATGGTGGAGATGGGTACGGCCGCCGAGGTGGGGATACAATCATTGAAAATCAAACCATCGTAGACGACAATGATCGTTACGGTGGAGGATACCCTCGCCGAGATGATACCATAATCGAGAACGAGACCATCGTCAATGATGACCGCTACGATGATCGTCGCGGTGATGATACCTTCATCCAGAACGAGACCATCGTTGACGATGACCGGTATGGCAGCCGCGATGAATATTCCGAAACCGTGGTGCGAGATGATGGATACGACGACGGATACCGTAGGGACGAATACAGAGACGATGGCTTTGTAGATGATGCTGCTCGATGGACTGGAGACAAGGTGCGCTTCCGAGTGTGCGCTTTTCCTGCCAAGCACCTGCTGATGGTTGTCGTGTAGGTACAGGAAGTTGAAGACTTTCCGGACGACGCCGCTCGATGGACTGGTGATAAGGTGCGCTAGCTTACGTGCAATGGACCTGCCAAGCTCTTACTGATGATGGCTGTTAGGTCCAAGAAGTTGAAGATATTCCCGAAGACATTGAGGGCGCTTTCGACGAAGGCCGTGATGACCGCCGTGACTACGATGACAGTAGGGACTATGACGATGACCGCTATTGAGCGACACCCTCGAGATCATTCATCTCCCGGAATGTTTGTCCTTTTCCAGCGG
Organism: Usnea hakonensis; assembly: GCA_013423325.1. Classification (NCBI taxonomy): domain Eukaryota; kingdom Fungi; phylum Ascomycota; class Lecanoromycetes; order Lecanorales; family Parmeliaceae; genus Usnea; species Usnea hakonensis. The sequence continues at coordinate 27,496 of BLJB01000273.1, read as the reverse complement.
GCTGAAAGTGGATCACAATGGCTTTCCGTTGCCAAGGCACTGATGTTACCTAGCATGCTCTTCCTCAGGGCCGAAACAAGCTCAGCCCTTTGACTTTTGATGATAGCGGGAAAATGAAACCGTATAAGTTGTGATACGACATAGCCCCTGGGCGTTCCTTGCGGGGTGTACTCATATTGCACCACTATTTCCACTCCCTGCGTCTCAACAGCATTCTACTACTCTCATTCCCGTCTTGTCTTGAGCACTTTCTCAAAGATCTTCTCGACTTTCATCATTGACAAGTGGAGTCACTACCTAACCTGTTTTTCCTACTCCTAGGCCAATTTCTAATGCAAGATCCAAGCTGCTGAAGATCGAGTCATGTCCAAGTCTGCCTAAAGATTGGTGCTGAACATGCAGGTATCCGCAAGATGATTGGAACAAGGCCCAATGTAGACCATCATGAAAATCGCTGATAGGCGGAGGCCCAATGGCGTCACGGATACCAACCTGAAGATCAGCGGCTTCCTGCATTCTTCAGACGGAGTTTGTCAGGTTCAGGTAGGATGAGCAGATGACGCCGTCACTGAAGTACCAATATGACGGCAAATGAACAAAGCATAAATGATCAGCTGCAGAACATCAACCAGAAATTGGACACTGTGGCTATGGGCCTTGGATGAATCCTGTCATGGAGTCGATGGCTACTAAAGCTACGTAGACGCCGGTAGGCACTGTGCCGTAACCTGCACGATGCAACGAGAGATCGGAGGCCAAAAGATGTTCAACCAATGGAAAGAAAATCACTCAAGTGTGCGGTAAGATCGTGGCACGATAGATTGACTTGAATTTTCTGATTCATCGATTGCTGGCTAGGTGCATCAAAGACGTCGGAGAGACAGTCCCGATTCGTTTCATAACTGCAAGTCCTGTTTGCTTGGACGCGAGATATACGCAACTAGCCGTTTTTACAGCCTCGGTGCTTTGCCCATCATCTCAGCTTGCTACTCTCTTCCCATCTACATTGATGGAGTCCGCAGACCTTCCAAAAAGTATCCTGCTTCGTAACGATGCTTGACTAGTACAAGCGATCGTGTACAGTTCACCAAAAGAACCTCATTCCCTAGCCGTTGGCTTTCCTCTTGGTTTCCCTCCTCTTTGACCCGCAGCCTTGAGCTTTCGCAGCGACACCCTACCGATCTGAAGCCGCCGAGATCTAGAACCAAATGCTCCAGTACAACGAATTGGGCCGACACACCCCTCCTCCGCCTCCATACTCTCTTAGCAAGCGTGACCCGACTAAGATTCAAAGAGCGAATCAACCCCCAGCTCCCCCACCGCCACCGCCACCACCGCCTCCGTATTTAACCAGCGCGCCAAAATGCAACTGCGCGATCCCCACAATCGACCACCTCCGCCCGCGAACGATTGTCCCAGGAATTCCATCGTCCTCCGCATGCCATCACAGCAACCCCGCCCACCTCCCGCCCGTGGGCCTAGAGCGTGGTGCGCGGCCAGTAGCCTCCAACGCACCATCACAAAGCATCGAAGACTATCCACGGAATTGGAAAAAGAACTGGCGGACCGCCAGCCTGCCCGCGCATCCAGTCGAGCCGAAATGGACACCGGCCGGGATTCCCGGCTTACCCGGACCATTGAGTGGTGCAGGAGCGACAGTGCCTCCAGTCCACTTCCCACTGGAGAGATTGGGCCACTCATTTCCCCGACAATTATGTTCTAGTGTAGAAGCCCGGGGAGGATCTGACTGTAGGAAAGCGACCTCTGCATGTTCCGACACTTTACCGATAGATGACAGTCGTCCTACTTGTTCCGCTCAACCTCCCACTCGCGTTGCTCCGATGCCAGGAGGAGTGAAGCATGCGAAGCCGATGCCTCCAGTCAGAAAGCAGTCCAGCAAAGACATTGCATCCCTCGCAAACATCATCACAGCACCACCCCTCCGAGCCATCGGGCCGACCGAACCCCCATACCCACCACCTACTATACCATCTCGGCTCATCGCTCCGCCCAAATCCGAAGCCCCCACCCCATGCGAAAAAAACCAAGACGTCAAGAAATCTCCACAGCAAATCTCCAACTGCAGCAACCCAGTGGATCTGAGCGAGTCAGAAACCAATCCCGCTCCCTCCTCTCCAGTACTAAAGCCCCGAAACCCCGGCCCTATACCCCTCATCCCCCCAGACGGCATCCAACTCTCCAAAGACCGCAAGACGAGATTCCCGGGCCATAACAGCCGGAGCGAGCGCGTTTCGCGCTCGCTGACTAGAAAGGGGTTGTTCGGCCCAAGGTTCGAGCCGTATAAGCGACCACTGTCTAGCGATGGTGGGAATGTGAAGGGCAGAGTTGGGAGTGGGGGGGATGGGTTGGTGGGGAGGGAGTTGGTGTTGGATGATGGGGGGGAGGAGGTTGATGATGGTGGTGGGGTTGGAGGGAAGGGGAAAGGGGTGGAGAAGGGGGATGGTGGGAATTGAGTTGGTAGGGGGAGGTTAGAAGAGAATTGCGGGGGATGGGGAGATGGGGCTGAGTGGGGTGGGGAGGGGAAGAGGGGGGGGGGTATGGCATTGCGTTGTCCGAGCGAAAAGTCCCGTCCCTTTCGAGATAAAGGCAATTGATATCTCTCCCGTTCTGGATCTCCTTTTAAACACTAGCTCAGAAACCCTGCACTCTTTACCACCATCATTCCCCACTTCCTTACCCCAACCAGCCCTACCAAACCACCCCTCCCACAAGCGAAATCATCTTCAACCTTTCATCACAGCCCAGCACTTTCCCAGAACCAGAGTTTAAGATAACCCACACGGTGCTGTCACTTCGTTTTCTCGGTCCACGCTGTTTATAGAACTGTTTGGGCGCGGGGGGTATGAGGTGCGGTGAGTGAGAGTGGATGGGGCTTTTTGAGTGCCGGTGTCCTTTCTTTTGGATAGATGGCTGGGCGAGTCGAGGGCTTAGGAGGGGTTGTTGGGGGGGACGGGGTTTCATACCATTGTTGTTTTGTTAGGGGTCTTACCTACTCTATCTTGTGTGGATATCGAGCTCCGTCTCCGTCTCCGTCGCCAATCAATCACCGCATGTGAAGATTGCTAGAGTTTATTTATCAACATCCCTCTCTACCTCCGTGTCCTACATTCTCTCCCCAGTCCCTCCTCTCACCATTTTTCACCCACCATCCCCCCGCTCTGGAGCTCTATTTTTCCTTTTTTTCTACGACCTGCGCTGTTCATTCCTCCCTCTATCTCTTCTCGCGGTTCTCGCGGTTCCCTTGTCTCACTCACTAAATAAATAAGCAAAGACTGCTAGGAAGGGGAGAAATGAATCGGCTATATGGTACCATGCCCCTATCTAATATCTTATCCGTGATTGGTGTTGTTTGTATAAAGCTACGTGGCTGCGTACGTCGAACATAACCCCGTCTCCGTTTTCTTGATAATTATAGTATATAGAAGCTGTAATACTGCTATATATATCCATCGCTGGAAGGCGGTATATACGTCCAATATCATACTCAGAGATAGATAGAAATCACGATCCTCCCCTCCCCCCTCCACGCACAACCCTTCATCCTCATCCTTATCCATCTCCCCTTCCCCCCCTCCCCGCCTTACCCAAACATAACATAACAGAACACAATAAAACAAAGTATCCATATCCATAGCATCTAAAACAAAAACAGACCAATCGCAGCTGAATAGACATCTTCATCCCTGGGTGCGAAATTTTGCAGGGGATAGGGATAGGGAGATGGGAGTATATTATCTTGCGTTTTTTACCCGCCCTTGTGTTTTTTTTTGTGGCCTTTTCTTTGGGGGGGATGGCGGGAAGGATGGAGATGGGGATGGGGATGGGGGAGTGTCATCTAGCTCTTTACGTGTACATATCTGTCTGGATTGCACTGGATTAGATACCCTGCCTGCTTGCCTACCTACGATATAGATTCTGAATTGTGGAACTTGGGTACTACTGGCCGGACACCTCTCCACCCACCTACCCCTCAAAACCCAACGCAAATAGCATACGAGCATCGCCTAATCAAACCTATCTTATATGAATAAATGGGTTTTTATCGCGTGCTTGAGACTTCGCGGACGGAAAAGGCGGGTTGGGAATGAAGTGAACTTTGTGGGTGGGGAGATATATGGGAGAGGGGTGGGGGTTGGGTTGTGGGGGATTGATGCAGGGGAATGGGATGGGGATGCAGAGGGGGTGGGGGGGGGGGGGGGGGGGGGGGGGGGGGGGGGGGGGGGGGGGGGGGGGGGGGGGGGGGACGGATGGGATGCAAAGGCTGAAGGGATGTTGATCAATGGGTCTCAGCTGTGATGCAGGGAGGAAAATCATGGGATATGCGAAGGGTGAGGGAGGGCGTGCTGGGGATTTGCTGGAAACGAAGGGGGGTTAGTGGGGTGTGAGGTGTGAGGAAGGGATATGGAGGGGTGTGTTAAGGTCATTGCAGTCTCCACTTGTGGATCTTGTGTCTGAGAGCTTACGATATGAATCGGTTCCGTGTTTTGACGATTCTTGTAAAGAATGGATAGAAGATATGGGGTGAAGTGATTTGAGATTGAGGCAATACCTCGGTACGTAAATGGTTACAAGCAATCACTGAGCGTCGTCCTACCCTCCCCATCTTTCTCAACCACCTCGAAATCCCCTTCAAGCAATATTGTCCCGCACCTGCTGCGCATACTCCTGCTGATCCACCGCCGTCTTCTCCCCCGCCACGTCCACAATGACCTTATTCTGCGCCCTCACCTCCTCAATCTTGGCATCCAGTAGACTGTTCCCCGGCTTCGTCTTCCACGGCTTAATGGCCCCTTTACTGAACAGCATCTCAATCTCTTCAATCGTCTTGCCCGCGGTTTCCGGATATGTGAGGAAGGCTTGGATCGCGGCTCCGACGCATAGCACGCCGAAGATGATGAAGAGTTTCCAGGAGATGTTTTCAAAGGCGGGCGGGATGAAGAAGCCGATGGCGAAGTTGAAGAGCCAGTTTGCGATGGAGGCGAGGGCCATGCCTGTGGCGCGCGTTTCCAACGACCACACTTCGGCGGCGTAAACCCAGGCGATGGGCGCCAAGGTGATGGAATATGTGAGGACGAGTAGATAGCAGAAAGCGATGACGGTGTAGGCGGGTGGGCCGGTCACTTGGACTTTGACGCTGAGATTCCCGTCGAGACCGTTGGGAAGCAGCGTGCCATATGAGCCTAGTACGCCGCCTACGACGAACATGCAGATGCCCATGCAGAGGGCCCCATAGATGAGGAGGGGTCTGCGGCCGGTTACGTCGATGAAGAAGAAGGTAGCGGCGGTGCCGAGGATGAAGACGGCGTATTGGATTCCGGATGAGATAAGTCCGATGTTTCCCGTCAGGTTGGCCATGTCGAAGATGTATACTACGTAGTATGTCATGACGTTTGCGCCGCTCAATTGCTGCCAGGCTTGCACGGACATTCCGGCAAAGGTACGCTTCCACATGCCGTTGAGGAAGAAGCGGCGCCAGCCTTGTTGACCAGCTGTAAAAAAGCTTGAGTCAGTATGTCTATTCAAGGAAGTTTGTACGGCCTGATGTCAAGGATTGATGTCTCCTGAGACAATATACAATATTGCGAGACTGAATGCATTTGGAGAATGGATGTAATAGATCCTCACCTCGCTCAGCCGCTAGGATGGTGGTGATCTCTTCCCACTCTGCCACTACAAGTGGGTCGTTCACATTTCCACCAGCTTGTATACGGGCGAGTATCTCAATGGCCTCGTCAATACGTCCAACCTTGGCAAGCCAGCGCGGAGACCTTGGCAGGAACGGCAGACCTGCTAGAAGGAAGACACACGGGATGAATTGAATGGCCCAAGCAGTCCTGAACGAGCCTGTTCCAGCAATGAACGAGCAGCCTAATGAAGACTCCACAGTCAGTGCACGTGAAACGTTGGAAGCTTATAGATTCAGCTGCTTGCGAAGCGGAATCACAGGGACATATTATCGTATCCCGTAATTAACACAGATTAGCAACGACAGCAACGACGTACCGTAACCCACGAAATACATAATAAAGATCCCCCATTCTATCGCCCACTGCTGTATGACGACGATTGATCCTCGTCGCTCTTTCTTCGTAATTTCAACCAAATACACTGGAACCTGGGATGACGTGATACCAACACAGATACCGTTGATGAAGCGACCAACAATGAGCATGGCAACACCGTTACAGCCAGCTTGTATGGCCGTCCCAAGCAGCCACCAAAAGCAGGCAAAGGCAATGGCATCACGACGTCCGATGCGGTTGGATACCGGACCAGCCATGATGGCACCAATCACGGAACCTCCCGCGAGGGCGGCACCGATGCCTCCTTGTCTAGTACCGGAGGGATTGTCGAAGTAGTCCACATATTGGGTCGTCCCGATGATGGCGGAGATGGAAGAAATGTCGAATCCAAAGCTAGCGCATTTGAGCACGGTCCTGGTGGGAAGAAGAGAAAGGGGCGTCACTTACAGCATACCACCAACCGTGGCAATGATAGCGAGGAAGTAGACATTGTAAATCTTTGGCATCTGCATCATGGGCAGGACCAAGAGGTGACTGAAGCGCTTGGGAGAACGTCACGACTCATATGAGGATTTCCAGATGATGAGGCTGACCCAATTGGTTGAAATCAAAAACGGACGAATAGTAAAATAAAGATTGGTAAATAAAGAAAGAAAAGAAGAGATGAGCTCGGTGGATAAATATGTGCTCGAATGAATGAGACGTTAGGTGCTCACCTTCCTATTACTCCCCAGGCGATTGTAATTAGACAGATGATTGGAGTTTCATTATGTCGATCCGCATGATTCGGCACAGTTTAACGGGTAACGGGTATATATTCAGAGCCAAGAGACCAATGTGTAGCTTGTCCGGGTCCATTAATTGGCTAGTATCTTAACGGCAAATGCACATGGTAGGATAGTCTGGAGAAGTGCGGGGTAGCCACATGATAGAGAGATAGATTAACACGGCCCTACCCAGACGGTGACTCTAGCTTTTGTCCAGAGAACCTTTTACCCGAAGCTAACGGCTGAAGTGAGAATTCAGCCTAAACACATCGTTGCAGAATGCCATCATCCATGCATTTCTCCACTTTCCCCACAGCTTCATTACCTCATGCTTACTTGCTCCTTGAGGATCCTGGTCATGTCTATTCTTACTCTGTCAACATGCTTATTTCATCTCCGTCAGTTGATGACTGTCCAACACACAAGCTGAGTAGATTAAAGTCGATCGTTCCCACCGCCAAGGTAGCAGTTTGGCACTGTCGCCAGTCGTCAACTGCCTATTGAATCGGTGAAGACCAGGAACTGGCCAATGATACATTTTCTTGATTGAGGTCCGGATGCTTGGTCGTGACCAAGGGACGACAAAGCCAAGATGTATCTGCGCCTCGCCTCGGCGTCAATGGGTTTCTCATCAGTGTAAAAGTGTACCCTCTCCAACCTCTTTTGTCTCGTCTTGGAGATGAGTCAGGCATCCAGACCTCGAAAATTTCGACCTTTGAAGGATCCGGAGCAGGTGACTGTATCCGCAAGGATAGGAAAAATTGGCGGTGAAGAGTACGGGGCCGTAGCAGAGGCAAATCTTCCTGTGGGCGCTGGATGACTAGATGCCCACTGGAGCATGCCAAGCCCAACGAGCTCTGTCATTCCTTGCCCGTTGTCTCCTCCTGTAGCCTCTCTCCTCCAACAATTCTGCTAGTGTCCAATCCAATATAGCACGTTCATATATCTTTGCCTGCCTTGTCCGAAGTGAGATCGCTGTGTTTTTGGAAAAGGGTATGGCTGGCGCGTGAGGCTATGAACGTCGACAATGCATCGCACAAAGTCCTGTGTCGGGTGACACACCGAGCAGAGGGCGGCGAGGATGAACGAAGAGGAGTCGCGTATGGACGTTTGCAGAGTCTACGGTGGCAGACAGTACACTTAAGGTAAGGAGAAGATGCGTTGGAGCCGAATATAGGGACATCGGCGCTGGGTACTAACTAAAGCTTGCCTGTACAAGTTTTAGCTGGGGCCAATAGAAGTGTACTCGTCGAGAAATGATGGCATACATATTTCCTTCCCTCTGGCGGTATCTATAAGTATTACTGCAAGCAATCTGAGCATTCTGTAGACGTGCAATCTCGTTCCGCGGATTTGCACTTGAACGCTTTGATCAGGACGCCCAGGCACAATGATAACTCAGACACTGCTGGGATTGAGCCCTTCTGGAGGAAATCCCGATTCAACTGACTGCATCAAGACTTTCATTATAGCTGTAGAGGCATTGAAGCTGTGGTAAATTGGATCGAATATAAATTTGTGAAGCTGTCGAGAATAACCCTAACCCTAAATGTGGATCTTTCATTCGGCGGTTGATAGCCTCACCAATCTTCACGATTGACAATGACAACTACAACGACACCACCTGTCTGCAATTCAAAGTGCCCATGATCATGCTTCTCGTTGTAAAACGACGACTAAAGTTCCACTGTAGCTGTGGCAATGTGCAAGCTAAAGAACAATACAACATGAAGACAGGGGAGGGGGGCGCTCCGGATCGTAAATAAGTAAAGTCCCGAGTCTCCCGACAGATTCACCATCAAGCCGGTCGGCATTCCTGAAAGACTTCGCGACGGAAAAGAGAGTATTGATCTTGCTGACACATTTGCTCTTAGTAGTCCATCTTCCCTCCACGAGACATCTACAGCGGACGATTCGGACACACGCGTCTACTATTGATGCGCCATACGGTACTTCAAGAGAAGATGACACAGTATCTTGATTGAAACAGTGATGGGAGTAGCGAAAGATTCATTCGCACCAGCTCTGGACTGTGTGGGTTACCGCTGTCATGCAAAAGCCTAAGATTCTTTATGGTCGAAGGAATACGCATTTGGCGAGAGAAGGAAACAAAATAGGTGTCCATGACTGTATGCACTCGTCCTTTGAAATTAGGCCCGGTACAACAGCTCTCGTGTCACGCCAGAACGCTGTGTGCCAAGACGTGGCAGGTCCTCCATGAACCCTACCTCGATCATGTCAAGAGATGGACGCTGGAACTGATGTTTATAGCCTGAGATACCGTGGTATTAGAGGAAGCAAGAGATGGTACAACTTTGGATGGCAAAGGAAGAGATCACATGCCTAAATGGCCCAAGGGTGTGTGCTCTCAGTGATTGCCAATGCGTCAACAATCCAGAGAAGCGAAGCCCCAGCCCATTGCGCTATGCTTCCTCTACAAGGCCTCCATTGGCAGTCACTGTGCCGGAAAGGGTTGGTTTTGATATGCGAATCAGGCATCTGCAGAATTCTGCGGTCTCATGCGTGCCCTGTAGGCCATCTTGAGGTGTTGGGGAGTGATATGCTGGCTCTACCTTGGATTAAATAGGAAGTGGCGATCTGACACGCACAGGGTTGACTTGTATTCAGCGTTAATATGTAGTGATTTTGTATCAAGGCCGCAGGAGAAAAGTCTTATTTGCCAACAATCATAGTGTCGTATGAAAGCTTAACATCGGCTTCTTGGGGCTCGAAAGCTCATGGATCACTTCTACTATAAAAGGCTGTTGCCTCTGAATTCTTTGCTGGGTGTGTTCATATTTCGCAATCTCGTGAGTACTGTCTCAGAGGTGCAGCTGTGAGTATAAATAAAGCTGGCTACTCATCCACTGAAACAACTTCACAGGTCATTGGGCTCCAGAATGTGCACTGAGACAGTCCTAGGGGAGAATTGTGGACGAACAGCTTTCTTAGTAAAGCTGGGAAGCATATTCGATGGTCATGACTGGTCTGACGTTCGTCTTTCAATCTCAATTGGGAATGTGTTTCGATACGAGTTCCCTAGCACGAATTCCTAAGAGCACAGCCCAGATATTCGATCAAGTCACAAAAGGGTTGAATACTATATAATGACCCCTAAGTCGATTCTAAAAAGTCGGCGTTGAGAATATATACAAAAATAAAGACCACTCGGAAAGACTGTGAAGCGGTATGAAGCAGATCAGCAGTGGCCTTTTGCACCGAAGTTCAATTTTTCTAGTAAGACACTCTGGAATACGAGCCAGGCGGAGCTCTTTGATGATTTCGAACGGGAATACGATAAGCCTTGTGCTGCCCACAAGAATTATGGAAGACGCAAGGCCAGTCTCATTAAACAATGGAAGCAGTGCCGTGACAGGGAACATCAAATCGGTCAAATCGGTGTCTACTATATCCGAGACCTCTGTGAAGGAAAAAAGGGGGTAATCCACTACTAATTGCGAAGCCTTGTCTTGTGACCAAACTGGGGTTCTTTGTCAACACATGAGACATGATACCCTTGGCACCGAGTGAATTCCACTGAACACCAAATTTTCTAAACACTTCTCTTTTCGGCTGCGGAGCTCAGCTAGCGTGGACCAGGTTCCTATCGTGCCTACTTAATCCCCCTCTCTGTTCCAACAATCTTTCTTTCCTCCCTCACAGTAACCTTGACATACCCTACCACCATCTATCCTACGAACCAGCATCTATCCTACGAGATTGTTCTCTTACAACAACAATGTACTTCATCTTGGAGACTATCATCTTCATCGCTCGCTTGTTCCCAGACAGACAGCCTGAGGCTATCCGCCAGGAGCGGAGAGAGCAGGAAAAGAAGCCCAGTGATACAAGTGCAAACCTTCTCAGCAGTGCCAAGGTACGAGAGGTCATGTATTATCTTGACCACAGTCGTGGCTGACATGATTGGGTGTGGTAAAGTCAACATCCAAGCCGGGTCGAGCCCAGAAAACAGCAAAGGTCACTATCGGCAGCCATGCTTCTTCTGAAAGTGCTCATATCTCAACACATAGCGTATGACTCTGTCAAATTGTCAGGTCAACGTTGAGATGCACTAACGCGTGCTTAGAACGCGTCGTTGGAAGAAGATGTGGTCGATGGGTCAACACTCATCAATGTACATGGTTCAGGTCCTCTAGCAGAAAGATCCGTTCATCTCACACAATCTACGCGACCGCTTCGCCCTTGCAACCCACCCTCTCCCTGCCATGCAACTCGTGAGCTCCAGCAAAACTCGACCCCCACCCATGACACGCATCATCAAACAGATCGTCGCCGACATGGGGCTGTCGGTTCAATGTCAAGTACCAATGTTGAACAGGCCATAGTCGACATGTTAGTACAGGCAGGAAGTACTTATGTTTCTACAACCCATCCTCGCAAGACATTAGCCCTGAGAAATGCTGAATCACGAACACAAGACGTTGCCTCAAATACATATATATATAACACCACAAGCGGCATTTCCATTTCGGAGAGCACGCTTGTCAACACTCCTACCGAAGCGCTTCCACCATTGGAGCTACAACGGGAGAGTGGTGAAGAAGCCCACGCAAGCGGTGAGCAGAAACGCGGTGAGAATTCAGAGGCACGAAGCAGATGGCCTTTGCTTGGGCGTGGAAATGATGGCCCGTTTGAGGCAGTGGGAAAGGTACCTCAAGGTACAGGCGAGCAAGTCGCAGCAGAGCGGACGGAATCAGCTCTTGCTACGCCTTCATCAAACCACTCCTATCCGGAAGCTTCAAGCTCTTTTGGTGTGACCGAGAACGGAGATAGCGAACCTTTGGAAGCTGAAAACGATACGGGCTCGCAGATCCTAGGAGCAAGTGACGCGAATGTCGACGCTACGGCTGCTGTGATCGACCCTTCACTCAAAGCACAGTACGACTTGCTCATGCAATCGATAAATACTGTTGCTGAGCTTCGAGAAGCTCGGGATGGCAAAATGAGGATGACTGAAAGCGAGCCAGAAGACGCTCCATCAGAAGACATTCCACGAGCCACACGAGCCACATGGGCTCCCTTCCCGTGGGTGGAGGTGGAGGTGGAGATTGAGAAGTCCCCACTTGACTTGATGAATGAACTCCCGCTCGACTGGATGCTTCCTACTCCTCCAACCATCCGCCTGTCTGATGTTCAAGGTAGAATCGGCGAATCGAGCAGACGCCGATATTCCAGCGCAGTCCAAGATGGGATGCACATAGCGAATATGAAGGCTTGGATCGATTCTATCGCTCCTCTCGAAAAAGGTATCAACGCGGCGAAGACGCTGAAGACACAGCCTCCACGTGTAACACCAAAAGCACAGGATTCGAAGAGCGCAAATGAGGGCCCTCTAGACGCAAAGCCATTGTCTGAAAACCAGACGGAAGAGGCTGAAAGTACCGCGGACGGGCAAAGGCAGGAGATGATGCCTTCATCTGGAACCCAGACCACTCAAGCGCCACGAATGGATCTACCTCCCTTTGAAGAAGAGCTCTCGAGCTTGATCGACGGTATCAGAAATCTGTCTCTTGGACCTTCGATCGAACCTTCCTTTGAAGAAGAGCTCTTCGGCTTGATAATCGGTATCCAAAAGCTGTCTCTTGGACCTTCGATCGAACCTTCCTTTGAAGAAGGACTCTCGAGCTTGATAAATGGTATCGAAAATCTATCTCTTGGACCTTCGATTGACACCGCTAGCGAAAAGGAGAACGAGATTAAAGCCCGGGAAGCGAGGAATTCGAATGTGAGTGGCCAAAACCTCGAGAACTTGATCAACGGCATCAGAAACCTTTCTCTTGGACCATCGGTGGATGCGGCTGGCAGATATACCAAAGAGAGCAGAGTCCAACTGTCGGGAGATTGGAATGTGAGTGGTCGAGGACAATATAGTCCGAAGGACCTGGACAAGGGTCCAATCTTTGGGAGATTCCTGGACAGCAAGTCTGAGGTCAGGGATCCTGGCTTCACACCCAAAGAGGAACGGATCGCTGCTCCCAAGGTAGAGATCACGAAGGAAATTGATCACAAGTGCAAGAAGGCACAGAGTGTGGTCATGCCGAGCAAAAAGCGAATTACTCACCAGGCAGATGCGGAACGCCAGGAGCAGCATCAAACAACATCCCCAGTTCCTATCAGTGAGGAACAAAGCAACACCAATACCCTACGCTCGATACCCCACCCCGAACAATCCCAAAAACAAGACCTCACAACCAACCACCCAGCCGCGACAACCTCAACTACTGAGACCCACCCGCAGAACGCCATCCCTCATCCGCCCCTCGAGCCACGCCCACCTACCCAACGCAACGATCAGCCTCCTCCGCCATCTGAAGAGGGATACGTATCTGTGTACTCCCTGCAAGGGCTAGCATACCCGGATGCTGTCCCGAAGACAAGATATAGAGATCCTTTTAGTCTCCGCAGGGATAGGAGATGAGAGGAAGTCGTCTCGATGAGGGTTCATGGAGTGGGGAGTTGCTGTTGGTTTGGTTGGAGGGGTGATGGAAGTGGTGTTTTGTAGGATTTGTGGTGTTGGGTGGATGGGATGATTGGATTGAAGGTTATGGTTTGGTGTGATGGGGAGGGGGATATATAGGTTTTGGAAGATGGGTTGGTATTTCTTATGTTTGCTAGGTATTGTCGAATGGATGTTCTTTTTGTGAGGATCAGGGACTATGGTTTCGGGGGGTTTTTCTTATTGATGAAGTACTAGAATACCACGAGATTGGTAAAAATATACCACCCTTACCTCATCTCATCTCATGTCCTCTCCCCACGTACATAAATCTCAAGCGATACCTCCTCATCCCAACCACCCCTGACCCTCCCTACCCTACCCATCATTCACACACCACACATCCACCCCCCACACTCTTCCTCTCCCCCTCTCATTCCCTCTTCCTCTCCTTCCTTCTCTCCTCCTAACCTTTTTCCCTCACCTTTTGCCCTTAAGAGTAGGAGTACGACTCCTACCCTTTCGCAGACTTATAGCGAAGCTCGAATAGCGCAAGACGGTATGTATGTGTTCTATATCCCCTCCCTGCCAAGCGCATGTATCTGCTGTGTCTTTTACAAGAGAGAGGGGAGCAAGGAGAGAGGGAAAGGGGCGTTGTTTACTGGGGGGGGGATGGGGTGTGCTGCTGGGTTTCGGAAGGAAGGGATGGTGATAGGGTAGGAGACATGGAGCTGCAAACTCTTAATATCTCTAATGAGAGGGAGGCTTTGGTAGGTATATACACGGGTTGGATTTGTGGGAAGGCAGGTTGGACTTGAACGTTAATAATTGATCTGCGAGCTACGTGTTTGCGTCATTGGTAAGATCTAGTTAGAGGGGGGATTTTCGGTATAGTGAGAGCGAGGAAGAGAGCGAGATGGGTAGGCATGGAAGGTTAAAGGTATTTGTGAGAAGTGTGGAGGGTGGGAGGGGGGGGGATGTGGGAGTGAGTATGCTGATTTTAAATGGGGGAGGATAGCGCTAACTTGGAATGATAAGTGTGTGAGATGAGAATGTTTTATAGTGGGATGAGTAGCGCTTCTTTAAGATGCATCAAGAGAAAAATACAGTTTCCCTTATCCCCCCCCCCCCCCCCCCCCCAAACCCCCCACAACCCCCCCCCCCCNNAAAAATACTATTTCCCTTCTCCCCCCCCCCCCCCACCCCTAAAACCCCATAGAGCCCCCCCTCCCCCCCGACAATCCGCCTTCTCCACTCCACTCCACCAAACATCCCCATCCCTATCCCATCTAGGACACCCTCCCATCCAACCAACCCATTCATAGTATATCATTATCTAAGCACAAGATTCGTCGCTAAAATTAAAAGACGCCTTGTAGTTTTCCGAGCCGGGAGAAGATGGGGCTTTGGGATGAGGGGAGGTGAAGGTGGAGGTGGAAAGGTTGAGGGAGGGGAAAGTGAGGGAGGAGGGGGGGAGGAGCTTGTTGTTAGGGGGGGTGAGAGGCGGGGAAGGGTTTGGGGGGGGGGAGGATGTTGGGAGGGAGGGGGGGAGGTAGAGGGTGGGAAGTTGGGGCGCTATGGTGGCGAGGAAAGCAGTCAGGTGAATGAGAGCAGTGTTGGGAGTCTGTCTTCGCAATGTGGGGAGGATGCCATTGGTAAAGAATGTTGTCAATCTAGTCATTTTGCTGAAAGCCATCAACGCCTTCTCTATAAAACACAGTTTTCCGCACGTACTCATCGCCAGAGTGAGGGCGTGGCGGTCTCCCAACCCTTAATTGAACCTGATTTTTCTGCCTCGTCCTCATCTTCTTGTACAGCCCCTCGATGCTCTAACTCTTCCTTTGAATCGTGGGCCTCTTTGCGCCGCTCGTTATCTTTCTTTTTCTGCGCTTTCATTTCACTCTTCATTGTCTCTATTTCTTCCTTGATCTTACGCACTTCTGCTTTGCGCTCATGGCGAGGTATTTTGTCGAGCTGTTTTTTGCTCAGAGTGGCTGATAAAGGGGGGTTGGTGAGGGCTGAGCTGGATGAGCCGTCGTCATCGTCAGGGAGGATACTGAATCGACTTCTCTGTGAGGGATTTGCTGGAGGAGTGTTAGCGGGTCTTTTACGTCTTTGTAAGTTGGGAGTCTTGCTATCTGGTTCTCTTAGACTGGCACGCGTTTGTTGCTTGCGGTCGTACTGCTTTCGCAGATCATCGTGATACTTTACTAGCATTTGGTAATGTTCATAGAAAGTACTTTGCTTGTAGCCGGCTGGATCGTATTGGTAGGATAGTAAATCCTCGATGTTCAATCCAGTTTGGATATCCACTTTGGGCGGCATGATGAGCGTTCCTACTTTGGAAACCGTGATAAGATGGAAAGATGGAAGTATAATATATGAATATGATGAATATGGCTTTTCGTAATGGCGAGCCAAGTGTTACATGTTTGCTGGACAAACATAGACAAGGCATCGCAGACAAGGAGAAGCATTCTCGTGTGAGTTGGATCAAGGAAAAAAGAAGTTTCTAGTCATCACTGCTGATGTTCTGAAGGATCTTATAATTCGACTGGCAATCAAGGAAGTTCCATATTGAAGAAAGAAGATAATGCTCAAATTGACCGAGAACAAGTTGACTGGGTCAATGCTGGCTGGATAGTTCTCCCTAGTCATTGAATGATAGCATTGGACCGGTATTACACAACGTTGGTGTCAAAGTACGGAATCTCTATCCTCTGATCTTCAGTATTCTAACGCTACTCGATTTCTCTTCCGCGGAAAGAGTGATGCGCTTTGATAGACGTGTCAAGGTCGCTTTCTGGATTGATACTTGTACACCTCTTCGATCTCGCATTTATCGCGACTGCTTATCTGTGTATAGTTCTTTGGCATGTCATTCTCTTTTTGTAATAGCCAAGACGTAAGTTGGAGGGCCATTTCCTGAGGCCCATAAGAATTCAATCCGTCGACCAAGGTTCCAGGGATCTTGAGTTTTCTCAGTATCACTCGCCGCTTCTGCATCCAGTGGAGGCTAATATTGTTAACGTTGGTCATTCATTGTGATGCTATCATGGATATACTGAACTTTAAAGGTTCCTCGGGTAATAGGATTCTTTAAAGGGCAACTCTATCATCTCACCAGAAATTGGCTTTGAAGCTTGAAAGGTCTAAAGGCGAGCTCAATTCCAAGACTAGTACTCTCCTGCCTGGCTGGCCTGGATGTCTAGTATTTGTGCCTGGCCGTGACATGCTTAACGACTAAAGTCCAAGGATAAAACCCGCACGAATGACATGTCAGGCGGTGAGTGGTGGCCAGAGGTACGAGGCTCATCAGAGCCCCTTTATACGTGAAAGCTTGTCGGAGGAAGGTTTTACCTTGGAATTGATGCATCAAAAATGCTAGCTCTGGATCTTCAGAGCTGAGAGCAATTTGTAGGCGATTAAAATTGGTCTGTCTTTCAGCCCTGGCTTTTCCTATTGAGTATTAGTTCAAGGCACTAATCCTATCCAGGCTGTAAGGAAGCGAGGGCGAGATTAACTCGGCAAATTCAACGAATCAAAGCGAGCGCTAAGAGAAAAGAGACACGGGACACGTAAAGTAGGTACTTTAGTGTCAGGGGTACCTAAGGTACGGTATGTTGTATTTGGCGCAATATGCAGGTAAGGCTGAAGATGACTGAGCTTCTTCTTGAACTCTTCTTCTTCATCCATCGCCATCTCTACATTGCGAGATATATATAGTTACACAATGATTATGTATCCTTCTACTTCATTCAACAACAGGCCGACCGTTACCCTTCTTCTTCAGTGCCGACCTCTACTCTCCAGCCTTTCGCTAAATGTAAGATATCAGACCGCCCAGCCCCCCATGAAAGAATCTAGGTCACTAGCATCGCCCACATGGATTGACATTCGGATAATAGAGGCCGTTCAGATGCTTGTATTATTGTAAGCGCTAACAGCAACACTAGGATCTGATATGCTGTAGTGTCTACCACTGAGCCCGGTAAACTGGTTAGGTCCCGCCCAGCTATCATTTTCGCCCCATTTAGTGGCGTACTCCCTGGCAAGTTCTACACGAAAACAACATGATTGCTGCACCGTGCACACCCTCAGCCTCTCCTGTTCGATTACATTACGCATGCCGGCCATCTTTGATCATATTATTCTCGCAAAATAATGTCGGAACCCGCGAATATCTGAATTTTCCAACGCATGGTGTGGTCGGCCGCATATGACTCAGCTCCGTCTTTCCCCGGCCCCCATGTACGAGTTCTCGTACAGGCTGCGGCCGAAGACTAGAGTAGGATCATCTCTCGACCGAAAATTTATTATTATTTCATTTCCTGTGTACAAAGTCAATGCTTTTCCCCAGACTTGTAACCTTGTATCCATTCAAGTCTTACTGTTGCCTTGCCGCCGCTTTGGCAAAGACAATTGCTCTTTCAGTCGTTACAATTTTCCATAGACTACCATTCCAAAATGTTGCGCCTTCTTTCTATCCTGGTCCTCCTCTTACCCCTCTTCCCCGCCCTTATCTCCGCTCAGTGCGCCGCTTGTGATTCTTACACCGCCGCGCTCCAATCCTGCCAAACCACCGCCGCCAACGATACCGCTGTCGGCACCACAACGGATTCTACAACCATTCGCTGCATGTGTTCCTCCAAATCCAACCACACAGATATGAACGCCTGCACAGCCTGTTTCCAAGCAAACCCGAATACGAACCTTGACATCTCGGTGCTGTCCGCATGGACATTGACTTGCGCGGCGGATGCTCAGTTTGGCGACCAGCAAGCTGCGCAATGCTGGCAAAGTCAGCCGGATAATGTCGGGCCATGTTTTTCTCAAACCGGTGGAAGTTCCTTTGCCGGTGGTGATGCCATTACCACAACGTAAGTCTGCGGGATGTCAGAAACATTATTTGTCCATTCCTGATTTCACATAGTCAACCTTCTGTTCCAAAATCGACATCGACATCGACAGCCAAGTCGGCTGCTATCATGTCTTTGCAGCCACCCGTCTTACTTTCAGTCTCACTCCTAGTCCCACTTTTTGGGCTGCGTATGCTGGCCGAGCTCTGAGGAGCCTTTCACGAGGAATGTTCGACAGTGGCATCGTAGAGCCGCCGAGAAAGCTTGTATTATATATAATGTGTTAATGATAGCAACGTTTCAGCTGGAAGACCATGCTTTTAAGAAGTATATACGCTCGCCTGGATGGGACTTAATATTGAGAGACCGGCTGTAAGCTAAATCTTGCATCAATGAACAAGCTCTACGAGGGTATCGAGGAGTGGAGCTACGACCATCAAAAAGAGAGTACAATCGAAACGCAGTGCCTGTTGTTCTCGAGTCTACCGCCCAGTCTGATGACAGCAACAAATAATCCAGCGTTTTGACCGAGCCCCTGACGAAAATCCGGCTACAAGGCACCGCAAGTTCTTCAACGTCGAGCTCGTCGTCCCCGAATTGAGTCTCTTTTTCTTTGAACAAGTACAGAAACCTACGTGCTGCGAGCTGTACTGTACCAAAACCCCGCGTTCCCCTGCGATCTACATGTCACGGCTTTTACCCTCGCTAGCCATTCCTCTTTCTTCTGTCTCGAACGCCTTGCTCCGTCTCAACTGTCTCAACAACCACTAAAGTCGAGAAAATAACCTCTCACAGCCACACCATCTCCCCCTCTCTACAGACTCTATAAATACGGCTTCATGAGTCCCCTCCCCCACCACCCCAACGCCCAAGCAACTACCCTGAAAAGAAGCATTACATCCCTAACCCTGCCCTTACACTGCAATAGCATCATGAATAACCCAGCACGCACGCTTCTACCTCTCTTATCAAGCTGTCTGGTGAGCGAGCTAGCATACGCTTAATCCCATTTTTTTTCGCGACATCATTTGAGCGCGCCTTTTGTGCGATTATGAATACAATATCCATGGTTCGTGCCGTAGCTAGATAGTTGCGCAGCGCGTTCTTTGGGCACTGTTGTAAGATTGTTACGGGTGCAATTGGTCCCTTTGTCTTTCTTTTCAATCGCAGAATCGGAGTGAAAGGAGTTAAAAGCCACGAGAATCAAGCCTCCCCCATAGATAAAAACCGCAAGGCACATCTCTCTACCTGTCCGAAACCCCCTCCCTCTCTATCTTCCAAGCCGCCTTTCGTATCTACAGATTGCAATAGCATGAGATTCGCGATTTCGCGACTAGCTCTCTCTCTAGGCTAATAGTATTAATACTACCACCCGCGGTATAGTACCGCACTTACCGTATTTGTGAAGCAAGAAGATTGATATGGAACCCAATCCACCATATAAATAGATCAAAGCAACCGGAGCCTTTTTTAGGGATGCACCCAGAACCACCCCCGCCACCTGACACACATGCTGAAAGCGAAGGGCTTTCCAGTCCTTTGGAGACAGCCAGCCTCCCAACCACGCCTAGTGCTGAATTTAACGCCCAAAGTCGGCGCTTCTTAGATTTTGAAATCTCTGACTTGGATGGAGGGCTGAGGGATGGATGATGAGAGGACTGGTAAGAGTACTGGTGCTGGGTCGGTGGTTTGAGCTGGTTTGGATTATGGTGTTTGTTTGTTTATATCTTGTCTTTTCATCTGGTGATAAGGGTTTGAAATCTAGGCAGAACACATTTGAACGAATTGATCTTGGCAGAGTAAGGATCATCTTTCAGACCTTAGTTTGCGATTCTCACTCGTGGAACCCAGGCCTAATCGACATGGCCTTCTATTACCACTTTGAGAACGAGCTTGCCGTCTTTGTCCTGTGTTCGGCCTGCCATCTCAAACAGGCGCGCTAGACATCATCAAGACGACAAAATCGATGTGTCACAAGCTTCTCAAGGTCGAGAGACGTCCGTCTGTCAACTCTCCACCCTTGAGAATCCAGTCTTTGAAGCAAGATCGATTCGCCAGTAAGCCCGGCACCCTCCTCAGAGCTCAGGGCAAGGTTCAGTGTCATCCTTTACAGGCGCAGCCGCCTTTTGCGCAACTTCTCCATTCGAAGATACGCTCCCACCCGAACCTGACGAAGAGCCCGTCGCCCCGTATCAGCTGTAACGGTACTTCTGGCTCAATTCCGAAGAGATTCTGATGGCTTCTCCCAGAATGGAAAGGAACGACAACTATGTAGCCTGGAGCAGACTGTCCCATGATCGTCATCAGCAATTGACGGTCGAAGCAAAGAGAAACGACATTCCAAACACTGTCAAGCTTGCCAAGCTCAACAAGTGCTGCCCCATTGTCCGCATAGTAGGCTCGCTACGAGGGGATGGGATCTCGTCGTCTAAATATCAATATTCGCTGTCTGAGGGTATGCCGGGAATGTGAATATATATGGCCCCTTTGGGCTTGGTGTGGCGTACTGTTTATATAACGTATTGATGTTTGAGAAAGGGCAGCTTTGATTTGAAAAGAGAGGCGGGGATCTGCGCTGGCGAGTTATACGTTTCTTTCTCCATACTTGGTTTATGGAGTTCTTGTCCTTCATACCCCGAACCTACCCCACCCCACGCTACTTATATCCTGCGACCTTAAGTCGATAAGCAGCTGCAGCTGTGTATCCATCTCAAATCTATCGTCTTGCCCCCATCCATCAGGCTAGGAAGGCGGGGTACGTTCGCAGCACACGCGTTATCCTCCGGTCAATATCCTTCCTTGCTGAAAATATACATAAACCTAATTCGCAACACACTTATATACAGTACGTTTTCTTTCGGTAATCTATGGGAGGTATTGGTCTTAGATCCACTGCTCTGGGCAAAAAGATGCGGGTTTGAGAAGTGGTATCTTTATCGCTGGCTGGCGTGAAGTGAGAGGTGGAGTGCGTGGAGGGCGTGGGAGGGCGTGGGAGGGGGAAGGGGGGGGGAAGCGGGGGGAGGGAAAGAGGCGGTTGGGGGGTTTGCAGAAGAGGATGGCTTAGGGAGTGGGGTATAGAGTTGCTCTATGTGATCATTGAGGATTTGAGTGTGATTTGGGTGGAGGGGGACTGGAGAGTAAGATACGGAGCGTTTTGGTTACGTTGCATCCTGGCAAGGAATCTCGAGATTTGCGCTATCTTCTTCCTTGGAATCGATGGATTTGTGATTGTAGGTTTTAGATGTGATGGATTGTGGGAGAGATCGATGAGTGATCCGGGGATGCGGTGTTCGAAAAACTGGCAAGGTTGGCTACTTTGAAGAATCGTTATGGTGTAGAGCATGCTTGGTGGAGTGCTGAGGTTGGGATTTACTGTGGGATTGCCAAGGCGTTCCAGGTACGAGATATTTTTCCTCATTAGGAGGCGAGTAGCGATATTCGTCTCCAAGATCATTTATCGTTGTAGTAATTGTCCGGATCTCTAGCTTGATCCAATCGATCGCATCTCTATTTTCTTTATCTCCTGAGCTGATAGAGTATATAAAGTCTAAAGTATAGTCTGTGATTCTTCCATGGAAGTTTCCCTGCATTTCACTCATGTGGCTGTTTGATCCTCCTCTTTATCACTGGCTTTACTTAACGATCAGGTCATAATCATTGTAGCCGAGCTTGTCGTCAACGCTGTAAAGCTTTGAAACCGCAGCTAGCTATTACATAGCTTTAAGATTTGTATGCTTAGCGTTCTGGTTTGGAAGGAGAGACTTACTTCATACTTCCAGTTCTAGCATCCTATGAACAGCTCACGCCTGGTTCTAGGACTCCATGGGTGGGCGCAGGATCATCGGGAGCTGCGTCGTATGCTCTAATTTACTTTGGAGTCTCGTCGGCTAGCCCATCATCTTGGGACCTTTTTCCTTCCTCCTCGTGCTCGTTATCACCTATTTGGTTGTGTATACCTGGGCACGATAGCCTCATGTGTCTTTCTGGAGCTACCGTGGATGATGATATAGTATTGATTAGTTCTTTTCAGTAGATAGAAACGCAAGCCAGCCTCGCTGGTCGTGCAGCTTTTTTCAAATTCGCATACAATGCACAGGGAGGTAGCTACAACTGTGGTTGGCCTACCTCAATGCCATGGGTACGCCAAATAATGACCAGAGGAGGTATATTCGGGCTCATTGCCACCGCGGTAAGAGGACTGTTGGAAATGATGCACCACTCTCAATACATGGATAAAACATGCTTAGTGGTCTTTGTAAGGAGGCTTCACAGGTGTATTTAGGTAGCACGTTCTTTCTAGAAAAGTTGAACAGTCCTACACCCATGACCAATTTCCAACAGAAGACTCCCATATCTATCCGATATAGACCTGAAGTAGTATACGTATAGGTAGGAGTGGGTGGACGAAAAGATGCAATGACTCTGAAAGAGATGAATCGACTGAAGAGCAATCGCAGTGCAAAAAGCAGTATATGCACTCCTCATGGTACACGGTCTCTCGCTTCTCTTTGGCCATGGTTATGCCTCTGCACCGAATTCATGCTTGAAACCACTGAAACGAATAATACGATCATGCGACTTACGAAATCACTAACCTCCAGTCCTACTATCGCAAAGAAGGTGGCAGAATCTGGTCCCCGCTCGCTCGAGGCTGCCGCTACGGTGAGGGATTGTGCAATACGCTGACCAAGAAATGGACTCCTTTACACTCACCCTTTCCTTCTACTCGCACACGAGCCCCTAGCCATATGAATCATCTAAGTTGGAACTGCTTGCATTCTCGTACACAGCCCATCTTGGGAGCCTCAGAGATGACTACTGAGGTGTGGTAGAAAGACGGTAGAAAAGAGAGTGGTACGCCGCCCATCCTCGCTCTTCGATTCTTTCTCGTGTGACCAAAAGATTGCGACCATCATCTCCCTAATGTCATTACTGAGTCTTCTTCTCTGTTTCGTGCACTTATTGGCCGAAGAGGCACACCGCTAGCAGCGCTACTAAAGAGAGCTGTGGCCGAGGGGTATATGCAGTCGAAGGAAGAGTACAGCTAGGGTTTCAATACACAGAATGTGAGAAAAACTCTGACAGATAAGGACCTTCCTTTGAGATACGCTTTGAGGAGTGAGTACGACCGTCGGCTCGGTCACGCTTTAACATATAGAATGACCTAGTCGCCCAGATGTGTGGTTGCTGTCGAAAGGTAGGAACAGGACGCAGAAGAAGCACGTCTTACACGTATTTGGAGTTTCAAATTCAAGCTGGAACGGCGTCTGAGTCCTCAAAAGTTTACATTTACACTCCAATGCTCATGTCGCGAGCGAGACAGGTCTCGATTCAATCGCAGACCGGTCGCATGTGAAGTCGGCATTTGCAGCTGGGATTCGGAGGCGAAGCGCCTGGACAAGAGGCAAGTGAATTCAGATGTGAGCAACATTTCTCTACTTTGTGTATATTCTTAACCAGCTGAGCGACTGCTTTATTAAATTTGAAGCCAGAGTAGTCTATTTTGAGCTTGGAAGATCTCTCTCAAGCTTATATTTGACTCTGTGGTGTAAGTTTGGCACGCGTCATGGCTAACGAGTACCTTGATAACTCCTTGAATATCTGACTAACGATGATGCGTTTAACCTTTAGGATTGAGAATTCAATCTGTGACAATGTGATGACCAGATTCATCCCCGTTTTGCTCGAGGCTGAAGAGTGCGAGACCCTACTGGATGATCTTTTGTAGAGTGGCAGCTTTGCCTCGTCGAGTCCACTACGCGCCGGAAAGGTGTATATGGGGTCGCAAGGTGGTCGTGGAAAAGCATGCAATCTTCATCCGAACATTGAGGTATAAGGTACGATATTGGAACTCTTTCAGACGCTCCCGATACACTTGATGCAAACAGATTTGCAACGGTCTTTTCGAGCTTTTCTCAAACTGGATCCAGATCTTCATTTGTGACTAGTTGAGGACTATCAAGAGTACCCGGAGAGAGAGAGACAGTATGTGGCTGTGTGACCTACAACCCGATACACAGGTGGATCTCAATGTTGTAAGCTTCGCGGCTTTTGACGCTCCTCCTACCTATTCCTCGTGTTGTTGTGCGAGCCTAATTAGCCGCTAGATAACGCCGGGGCGCCCCTAGCAAACCTTGCCAGACGCCAAACGGCGAATCTAGTCCTTATCTGTTACTCAAATTGCGAATCTTTCTGGTACAGATAGAAAAGTTTCAAATACTCGTCGGGTGCACTTCTGATTTGGCGACTTTCCTCAAGTCCCTTATGACGTACTTGAAGCAGTAAGGTTGGGTGGCTATGTATCACGAGTCGTTAGTATTTCTGGGGGCCAAACTCCAACAGATAGAATACGATGGTATCTGCCCCAGTCCCTCAGATCTACCAACGCTTAAGCCCCTTCGGGTTAGATCGCTGACTTTGCACCGTGAGGTCTGAGTTCAGAATCGCGTATTTTTGGCAGCTTCTCTTTTGCCCTAAAAAGAAAATTAGAGAAAAAAAATATATACAAATCTCAGCACTTCGTATAGAATATTAATATAGAATCCGAGGTGCCGAGATTTGTTATGTTTTTTTCTTTTCAACGATACACTAAATCCGTTAAATCCTAGTAAGTCCGAATGTTATTATAGAGCTATTTGCTCGTATTTTTTGATTTTGCGCTACCCGGAGCTTCCGTACTAGTAAGCAGAGGGACTGGGGCAACGATGGCATGGGTGGTAATAAGAAGCTGAGTCCCGACTATAAAGCTATCATCTTGTAACACATTTTTCTTCATTGTCTCATCCTGCTTCGCCTTGAAACTAAAAGCTATCAAAAGCAAACGTACTTCTTCCAGAGCAAACCCGTCATCATGTCCAACGTCTTCATCACGTCTGCTTCAGGTCACATTGGAACCGAGCTTGTCCCACTCCTGACTCAGTCCGACGTCGTCAAAACACTCATCCTTCCGACCAACAATGCCGCTCGCCTTGAATCTTCGGTCCCCAAATCAGACAAAATCACCGTCGTCCAAGGTTCAATCCAAGACCCACAATGGCTCGAAACCCAATTCTCAACCCACAAAATCGACACCGTCTTCCTCAACCTAACGGGCACAGACGAGTTGTTCACCACTATGAACTTCCTTTCCAGCATCCAGCGCAGCGGCACCGTCAAACATCTCGTTTACCTCTCCGCATGCGGCCACTTCCTCTCACCTGATTTCCGAAGCACAGTCTTGCGGAATTGTCTCGCCGCTCATGTGATTGTTAAACTCATCACGGAGCAAACGCTGCAGGCGACTAGGCCTAGGAACGAAGCCATGGGTTTCAGCTGGACAATTATTGGCCCGACGCTCTTTATGGAAAATGATCGCAGGGCTAGAGGGGCGATGATGGAGGAAGGGTTCTTTCCGGAGCCAATTGGCATGTCAGGGGTTAGCAGAGTGTCCACTCAGGATATTGCCTTGGGGGCCGCCAAGGCGATAGAGGATCAGGGGAGGGTGTGGGATCGCAAGAAGATTATGATTGGCACTAAAGAGACGTGGACGGTATGGGTTTCATCTCTTCTAGCTTCCTCTAGAATGTACAAGGAAAGCGGGAAACTAACGCCGGAATAGGAAGATGATGTTGCCAAGCTGTGGGGCGCAGCGCTGGGAAAAACTATAAGAGTGCAAAAGAGCGATGCGGACGGTCTGGATAGTGTCGAAAAGCATTTTGTAGGGGGTATCGGCCCCGCCTGGGGTCGGGATTTGCGTCTGGTATGTTCAAGGCTTTGAATTACGGCAAGTATGTGATTTCGCTCTTGCTGACCGTTTTTGTATGAAGATGTACGAGACTTTCAATACACAGAGCTTCGATGGCAGGGGTTTAGCTATGAGTGAGGAGGAGTTTGAAAACCAAAAGAAGTTGCTCGGTAGAGAGCCGAGAGGCTATGAAGAGTTTGTCAAGACCGAGGCCGAGCAATGGACTAAGGGTCATTAGGGTGATGTATTGTGCATTATTGTGTAGAGACAAGGAGAGGTGATCGAGTCGAAAATGACGAAGAACATTGCGCTTATGTGTACCCCAAAGGTTGTGAAAAGGTGCGGCAGTGAACGATAAGAAGCATACAATAGTAGTCAGGAGGAAGCTTATGGCTATATGCATGGAGAGATGCATGGAACGCTCCAGACAACATTCTCATAGAACGCCCCATGCCTCTTGAGACATTCCAAGGAATTGAGTACAAATGTCAGCTCCTCAAATGAGCGCTAGAACAAAAAGGTGAACATGAAAATTCTTTGTGAATGCGAGGTGTTAAACTTCAAAAAAGCCTTAACCACTGGGTCAAAAAGTGCACTTTATGCCCAGAAACCCCCCATTTTGGCCTATTTTTTTTGGATTGTAACAACTTTCTCCCCCTCTACGGAGCCCGAAAAAAAAAGTTGCAACTTTTTGTGCGCAATTTCAGCGGTTACAACTCGGAACAGTCTTAGTTGTTTCAACCTGGAACATGTACCAAAGGTGAGTAACTTTGAAGTCCCAATTCTTGAGAAGCTTACATAAATGGTCGCTTGGGGAACCCCCCCATTAGAGGGCCCTAACTCTTATTCCATGTGGTACCCTGCCAGGGTACCTACGAAAATATTAGAATAGTGGCCGAATAATGGTGGCTAGTACCCTACCCTAGCGCGAAACTAGTACCCTAACTAAAAGGCCACTTTTTTTACTTCGATTAACTTAGAATTTTTTTAGATAATAAAGTCGATTATTATTTATTCGGGGAAAAAAAAATATCGAAAAAATATTAAGATTTAACTCTAATAAAAAATAGTAAAAAAGTTTAATTTTTTAATATTCTAGATCTCTATTTACGCCTCGAAAAGGGTTAAGTTAGATCTAAAATTTAACTCTTTAACCCGACCCGTACGTAGGTCGAGTCTTAGAGGAGTTAGGTCTTAGGAGGGTTAGATAATAGATCGGGTCTTAGCGTAGGTACCTATCTATAGGTCTAGGTCTTAGGGTAGGTACCTACTAAAAATAGATATCTATTTTAGAGTCGATTAGCCCGAGAATTTAGCGTGGGATATTAGGGTTAAGTTTTAATATCGGCGCTCCGTACGGCCCCTCCCCTCTTAATCTTCCCCCTAGCCTCTCTATACGGCCCCCCCTATAGCCTCCCCTCCGAATTCTAGTTATCTTTCTAATTACTACCCCCCTTTAAGAGTCTTATTTAATAAAGAGTCTAATTTAATAGAAAGAGTCTTATTTAATAAAAAGAGTCTTATTTAATAAAAAGAGTCTTATTTAATAAAAAGAGTCTTTTTAATAAAGAGTCCTATTTAATAAAGAGTCTTATTTAATAAAGAGTTCTATTTAAAAAAAGACTTCTATCTATTTCGGGGTTAAG